>JAODPA010088198.1:0-24312 GCA_025585075.1 Nepenthes mirabilis
TTTCTTTTTATTCCAAAATTTAAATCAGTTCTCGGACAATAGTACGGATGCGTTCCGGGCGCCACTCCACAATTCCGATAATTTCTCAAAATCTTGTAATATTTAATTAATCTTCATCACGCCCATATTACCTAATAATAATAATAACAGATAATCCCAATTAATTCGAATGAAAATTCGGGATATCACACAGGCTGTTCGACAATTTTGAGGCCCTCGGAGTACCTGTGGCGAGGTTTCATCTGAATGCCTTCAGTATCTATGCTCCTTGGGCAAATTCCTTCATCATCGGGGGAGGTCGCTTACAGCGATGGTCGTAAAGGTCATCTTCCGCTTTCACCAGAGCAAGGACTAGATTTCACTGTCCCCTCGTGACCTACGCATTAGAGAGGCCATTCTTGACTCCGTCAAGAACTGAAAGGACAGATTCTTCTTTGTGAATGTTTCTGAGAACTGACCCATATCAAGTGTTTGGAGCAACGTGCCAACCACCTTCTGTGGCAAGCCTTCTCGCGAGGAGGTCGAGTCTATAGCGTCGTTGACATCGCTGATCAGGGCACACCCGGAGGAGTTCCAGAGGGACCACCTTTTGTCCGCCGAGGCCCTCTCGCTAGCCTGTTGGGGCCCTTCTTCCCCGATCGTGATCGTCAAGGCTGCCGCTCCCTCGCCAGCACAGCCGAAGAGGAAAGTCGGGACCCTCGTGACCTACGCATTAGAGAGGCCATTCTTGACTACGTCAAGAACTGAAAGGACAGATTCTTCTTTTTGAATGTTTCTGAGGACTGACCCATATCAAGTGTTTGGAGCAACATGCCAACTACCTTCTGTGGCAAGCCTTCTCGCGAGGAGGTCGAGTCTATAGCGTCGTTGACATCGCTGATCAGGGCACACCCGGAGGAGTTCCAGAGGGACCACCTTTTGTCCGCCGAGGTCCTCTTGCTAGCCTGTTGGGGCCCTTCTTCCCCGATCGTGATCGTCAAGGCTGCCGCTCCCTCACCAGCACAGCCGAAGAGGAAAGCCGGGACCCTGGTGATTGGGAATCCTTCCGACAGCCCGTCTTGGCGGTGATCTGAGCTCTCTGTGCTCCACATCATCTTCCACCACTGAGGGCCTTCTGATGGTTAAGCGGATGAGCATTGGCGAGCCGTCTTGGGTGACAACCCTCGACACCTCCCTTGTAGCCGCCATCCCGAGGATGACACTGGGGCGCTGTCGGCCGAAGTGCCTCCTGTTCTTTCTTCCGACGCGCTAGAGGGTATCGGAGATGAGGTTCTGGTTGAGGCCCACGAGGAGTAAGCCCACTCGGAGTTGGAGCATGCTTGCCATCCTTCGGTGTCGGCTGCATTAGATTCCAGGATTGGCCCATCGGCAGATGCCAAGGAGGCTGTCGGTGTTGGTGCAGTAGCGATTGAGGTTCCTCCGCCTATCGTGCCATTGAGAGCCTTTGCAATTGGGCTTCGCTGTGTGAGTCGTGTTGAATTTTTGTGCTTCGCTGGGGGCTGCTGGCCTAAACTCCTTTCTCTTGTTTTGTTTGCAGGACGACGAAGTGGTGTAGTTTTTGCAGACGTGCTTGCGCCAGCATACGTCTCAGATTCAAATGCTGGAAGATGAGGTCCACCGGCTGACGTAGACGAGGGTCAACCAGAGAGTGGTCGAGGAGCAGCAGGGCCACTTGGATGCTGCTGCCTCCTAGATTGAGCTTTACCAGGACCGCATTGTGGATCTCGAACTCCAACTTTTTGGGGCCCAGGGGGAGTTGCAGAGCTCTGGGGCCACCTTGCAACGATCTGAGAGGCCTTATCGGCGGCCAAGCAGGACCTGGCGTCACTCCGGAGTGAGTACGCTAGACTTGAGGAGTTGGCTTCTCAAATCAGCTTAGAGGAGTTGGGGCTAGTCTTGGCTGCAAGGGTCTAGGAAGGTTTTCAGTTGCGCCGGCGGATTGTCTCCATTTTTGACCCCGGATTTCACATCTGGGTCCTTGATCAAAGGAATGGAGCAGCCAGGTGCCGGACAAAACTGGTCGACTTCTCCGATGGGGAGGGCCTCCTGCCGTCCCACCCTCCAGCCAGTTCTCAACCTTAGGCAAATTGTATTCTTGCATTTTTTACTTTTCTTTTCTCTCCTTGTATCAATTACTTATACAGCGCAATTCCTTAATGAAAAGAAAATTACTTCATAAATGTGTTGATGATTTCTCTATTCATGTGCTGCCCTCTTTTTTCGTGGTAGTTGGCCAGCTGGCATGCTTGTTTTTGTATACAGGACCCATGTAGTGTAGGGTCGCCGTTTTGTGGGACCAATCATGTCCTTGTCCTTGACTGTCGCAGACTGACGGCGTGCTGCTCAATGATGTGATGCAACATCTATCATTATGGCGCTGCTGGCAGATTCGACCGGGTGAGGACAAGCGCTGCTTCCCACTGAAGCGACACGACCTTTCAGTGTCTGCTGCAACACCGTTTTAGGCTGAGGTTTTGCCAATTTAAGAGTGCCGCCCCTTGTCATTCTGTTCACCACTCGCCCACATAGGTTTCTATGCTTCTATTATGGCGGATCGAGACATGATTGACATCCCAACTTTGCTTGCTTTGGCACGAGGGGAGCGTTGTCTTCCTCTTCGCTTGAACCCTCATTTGAGATGGGGAGCAAGGACGAGTGAATGTTGATAGAGGAGGACAGAGAGGACTCCGTGAATGGTGTCATTGTTGAGGAAGAACACTACTTGGGCGTTCCAGCACTCGAAACCCATGGCGCCTTGAGGGCTCCTCCATGCCCTGAGTCTATTAGTTCTTCTCACAAGGCGTGTCTTTTTCTTTGCGAAGTTGAACGGATTGCTGATATACATTTCCGTTGTTGACTCCTTTCCTGCTCGTCAGCCTACGAGGATATCTCGCGAATTGGATGAGTTTCTGCCCTTGCAGGGAGAGGAAGTTGCCCGCATGATATGCGCTCAGATTGACTGAGTAACAGAGGAAATGGAGTGCTGAACATTGCGGTCGAAGACGCGCTACAAAGTCAAGTGTGGGCTAACCACCTTGACCAGACCCTGTCGGAGTCCGATGCCAGGCTGCAGGAAGTCTCTGGAGCCCATGCCTGGGCTATGAAGAGGATCACGGCACTTGAAAGTGAGCAAAGGACAATACCTCGCCCCAAGGATGTGGCTCCCACTCTAGAGGAGTGGTTCCAGGTGGGGATCAATTTCAACAGGAGGATCGTTTCCTTGCTGGACCCCAATTTCCCTATTGGCTTCTTGGATTTGAGGAGTACCAGAGTTTCTCGCCGCTCGGAGTTGATCGGATACCCGATCAGAGGTGATCAGAAGTCTGCGCCACATCCCAAAGGGGTCCTCCATCTTGGGGCAGCTACATAGATAAATTGCAGGTGTAGATAATCCCTTGTACCCACGGGGCCTTCAAATGCCCCTAAAAGCATGTTTGGGCTGTTTAATGCCGCCCTGCACGTTGTATATTTTGCGTATACAAACCGGCAGCATATACATCCTTTTTCTTGATAATGTCATTGTTTCGGAAGGCGGCACCTAGATTGAAATCCTGGGCGTCTTGCCTATTGTTAGAGTATGCGGCGTTTTTTCACACTCAACTCCAATTTACTGACCATTGCTGACTGACGGTGCTATCACCTGTGGGAGGAGGTCGTTGCACGAATGCTGTGGAAGCCCCCTAGGGTTTTTTGTTCGACCGCAAATGGGCCGCTTGACATGGGACCAAGGTTTACTCCAGTCACTTATGGGTCACTTGGTCCCGGATTAAGGTTTTAATCTGACCGCTTATGAGCCGCTTGGTACCAGACTAAGGTTTTAATCCGACCGCTTATGTGTCGCTTAGTACTGGACAAAAGTTTAATCCGACCGCGTATGGGCCGTTTGGTATGGGACCAAGGTTTAATATGACCGTGTATGGGCTATTTGGTATGGGACCAATGTTTAATCCAACCGTTTATGGGCAGCTTGGTGTGGGACCAATGTTTAATTACAGGTGAGCAAAAGCTCGTCTAACTTATGGGCAATCTAGTTCGTCTGAATTCATGCAATTTCACATAGGCATTTACATGGGAAAGAAAAACAGAAATAACAAAAGCATGTGAAAAAATGAATCATTTTATTAAACATGATACAATGTTACAAGCATTCTTTAGCGCACACGTGACCTACTTGGGTCTAGTGAAAACCTTACTGATAATATTTTTTTAGATGGACGACGTTCGACGTCCTTAGAATTAGCTTGTCGTTTTGGGCTCGAAACTTGTATGCCCCGTTCTGCAAAACGGTAGAGACAAGGAATGGGCCTTCCCAATTCAGGGAGAGCTTGTTCCTAGTGGCTATCTTGCCAGTGGCCTCAATGTCCCGCAAGACTAGGTCTCCCACCTCAAATTGACACGCCTTTACTTTTTTGTTGTAATACTAGACAATCCACTGTTGATAGGTGGCTGAGCGCATCCTTACCATGCAGCAGGTCTCTTCTAACAGGTCCAAGTGCTCTCTGAGTCACTGAGAGTTGTCGAGTAGGTTAAAGGCTTTGACCCGAATAGTTGGGAGCCCAATCTCAACCAGGATTACGACCTCAGTTCCGTAGCACAAACTGAAAGGTGTCTCCTGTGTCGGCTCTCTGGGTATTGTCCGGTATGACCATAGCACGAAGGGCAGTTCGTTAATCCATTAGCCTCCTGTGTCCTCCAATTTGGTCTTTAGCTAGTGTAGTAGGGTTCGATTGTTAACCTCCACCTGCCTGTTCGCCTGAGGGTATGTTACAGAAGTGTGAACCAACCTAATGGCCAGACTGGTGCAATATATGGTGAAGCGTTTTCCGGTGAATTGAGTTCTATTGTTGGTCACGATAACTTCAGAAATCCCAAATTTGTAGACTATATTTTGCCGAATGAATTCTGTGGCATTTTGCTCAGTTATCTGGGCCAGCGAGGCGGTTTTGACACATTTTGTGAAATAGTCGATACCTACCACAATGAACTTCTTCTGCCTAGATGAAATTGAAAACAAGCTGAGAATGTCGAGCTTTCATTACGCGAACGGCCAGGGTGCCTAAAGAGTCCCCAACTCCATAGGCGGCTAATGGTGAAGGTTATCATGGATTTAGCAATTCTCACACCTCTTCATGAATTTTATGATGCCCTTTTTCATGGTCGGCCAGTAGTATTCTTGGTGTATCACCATGAAGGCTAGGTTCTTGCTGCTGATGTGTGGCCCACAGATTCCAATGTGGACCTCGCTCAATGCATAGTTAACCTCATTCAGTGTAAGACACCGAAGGTAAGGGGTTGAGTACCCAAGGCGATATAGCTTTCCGTTCACGATGGTATACCAACCAGCCGTCTTCTTTATCCGTTTGATCTCGTCCAAATTTCCTAACAGGGATCTATCTGTGATGTACCTCCAATAAGGTGACATCCAGTTTTCACCGTCAAAGACCTACATCGCCTCTTGTCCTTCGATGCTGTGAGAGGTCAAGATCTCTCGCATATCCCTAGAGTACTGTTTCGGACTCTCTGTGGCCGCTACCCTTGCAAGCTGGTTGGCCTTCCAATTTTCGGCCCTTGGGATGTGAACCACGTCGAGCTTGTCGAACTTTTGGATCATGCTCTTTGCCTTATCCAGGTATTTGGTGAGCAACGGGTTGGACGCTTCGAAGCTCCTCCGGACCTGGTTGACAATCAGCTTTGAATTACTGTGGACAGTCAAGTGGCTAGCCGAGCATTCCTTGGCAAGCCACAATCCTGCGAGCAGGGCTTCATATTTGGCCATGTTATTGGTGGCCAGGAACCCAAGCTTCAAGGAGTATTTCACTTTGAACCCGTCGGGGGTCTTCAAGATCACTCCTGCCCCACTACCCGAGTTTGTTGACGAGTCGTCCACGTAAAGAATCCATTATAGCGTTTCAGTCTGGTGGTTGGTGTTGCCAGCGTAGTCCCTATCTGGAATTGGGATCGTAGTCTCAACGATAAAGTCGGCCAATGCCTACCCTTTGACAGTCGGCCTAGGCCTGAACTCTATATTGAACTCACCCAATTCGATGGTCCACTTAACCAGTCGTCATGACACGTCGAGCTTTTGTAGGATACTCTTCAGCGGCTGATCGGTCAAGATAACTATCCAGTATGCTTAAAAGTAGGGCCGTTATTTTCTCGTTGAAAAGATGAGCGCCAAAGCAATCTTCTCGGCGTGTGGGTATCGAGTCTCAGCGCCGGTCAACGTTTTGCTACCGCAGTAAACCGGCCGTTGCCCGTCGAACTCCTAATGAATCAAGATGGAGGTTAGTGACGCATCTAAAACTGCTAAGTACAGGTACAGCTCCTGCCCTCTTTTGGTGATGTTAAGAGAGGGGGACCGGCCAGGTACTCCTTCAGTTAATCGAAGGCAGCCTGGCAATCGGCCGTCTATTGGAATCCATTCGTCTTTGTCACCCTCAAAGATTTGGCCAGGAAGTAGGAGAGTGCTGCAAGCCTCCCTATCAACCTCTGGATGTCTTTCACATTCCGCAGCAGGATCATATCCATGATGGCTTTTATTTTTTCAGGGTTTTCCTTGATCCTTGGCTGAGAGACGATGAAATCCAAGAACTTCCTGGAGGATACTCTGAAAAGATACTTAGAGAGGTTCAGCTTCATTTGGTGTGGCCAGAGCACTTCGAAGGCCTTAGTGAGGTTGCGGATATGGTCGTCAGTTGTCTTACTTTTGACGAGTATGTTGTCTACGTACACTTCCATATTCCGGCCGATCTGCTTTTTGAACATGTTGTTCACGAGCCTTTGGTAGGCGGCGCCTGTGTTCTTTAGATTGAAGGGTATCACCTCGTAACAGTAGGTCCCTTAATCAGTCATGAAGGTGTGCTCATCGTTTTTTGGGCTCATACGGATCTAGTTGCAACCCGAATAGGTATCTATAAAACTCAACAGTTCATGCTTGGATGTGGAGTCCACTAGTAAGTCGATCCTTGGTAGTGGGAAGCTGTCCTTCAGGCAAGCTTTGTTAATATCGATGAAGTCGACGTACATCCACCACCTCCTGTTGCTCTTTTTAACGAGGACCACGTTGGAGAACCAGTCCGGATACTGGGCTTCCCTTATAAACCCGGCATCTAGCAAGTTATTCACTTCCTCTTGGATGGCTATTGGCATCTTGATGGATTGGTTCCTCTGCTTCTACTTGACGGGCTTACAGACGGGATGAGGCCTAACTTGTGGACCATTACTCCGACCGGGATCCCAGCCATATCGAAGGGCATCAACGCGAAGACATTTGCATTCTGCCTTAAGAAGATGACTAGCTGGTTGCGTAAGGGTCTGCCGAGCAAGCCCCCTATCTATATGCATTTTTTCGGGTTGTCCAGATTTAGTGGTATGAGGTCGGTGGCCTCGTCGGACTGTACCTGCTACAAAGTCGCTTCATCTTGATGGTCTAGGTCTTCTGCCGGCTTATCGACGCTGTTCTAGGTGACATGGGATAGATAATACGTCCGATCGGTCACTTGGTCGCCCAACACTTCACCGATATCGCATGCTATCGGGAACTTCATTTTTAGATAGGGTATCGATATTACGGCCCTGAATGCCGCTAGGCATGGTCGGCCAAGTATGATGTTGTACACGGAGGGCAGGTCAACAACTAGGAAGGTGAGTGTGTAGGACGCTGTCCTGGGGTAGGTACCCAAGGTGACTTTTAGCTGGATGGTCCCTTGGATCCAATCCATAGAGTAGCCTTTCGGCCGGTTTCAGTTGATTTTTTTTCAGTCTCAGTTTGAAATACGCATTAAGGTAAAGTAAATCGCATGAAATTATAATATCGATAAAACTCGTTTCAGCTGGTAGTCTATGGTACCATCTGAAACGAGGACGGATATAACAAGAGAATTAGTATGGGGATAGATTACATGTGTCATATTGTCGTTGTTAAAACTAATGACATCATCTCCAACCCTTAGCTTCTTATTCCCAGTCGGCCTCTCCTGACAGTCTGGACTGTGGGTCTTGGACTGCTTGGTGGTCACCATGTTGACCACTTCAGCCACGACCCAGTTCCTTAGTTGCTGTTGCTCTGGCTTGTCTTCTCCCGCCAGACCAGGATTTTGACCCGGGTTCCTCAGAATCTTCGTGAGGTGGTCTCTCTAGATCAACTCCTCGATTTCCTTCTGCAGAGTTCGGAAATCCTCTATGCTGTGACCCAAAGATCGATGGCAGTATTTCGTTTGATCTCTCTCCGAGTGCTTCATCGGCTTCGACCATTTCAAGAACTTTTCATCTCTGATCTGCATAAGGACGTTTCCCCGGGAATCATTTAGAGGGATTAGGTGTATGGACCTGAACTCCCTCTGCACAGTTGGCTTGGTCATGGGCTACTTTTGGCGAGGATTGTCATGGCCCCCCATTCTTCCTCTTTCCGTCCATCCGCTTGGGACGAGGATGGTCCACCCGTTTGCTTCCCCTCATTAGCCTTCTTTGCCGCTATGTAGGCTCAAGCAACGAATTCAGCCTCCCGGAAAGTCTGCGGGTCCTTGTGGGCCAGATGCTTAAAAAAGTCACCCAGACCCGGAGCAGAAATGAAGTTGTTGAGCTTCACTTCGTCGGTGAGCTTGTGTATTTTCTATACCTCAGTGGTAAATTGCCCCAAGAACTTAGATTCTCGCCCGGCCTCTGCTTGACGTGGGTGAGGTGCCAGGGCTGCTTCTTCTCGCAGCAGTCGGAGGCGTACTGTGACAGGAAGCTATCGGCAAGATCCCAAAAATTTCGGATCGAATTCGTCGGCAGTTGATAGAACCAAATCCGAACATCCCCCTTCAGAGTAAGGAGGAAGCACTAACACATAGCAGCCTCCTTTAGGCCTTGGAAGCTAAGTAGGCTACGGAAGTGATCGAGATGATCCATGGGACATGTGCTTCCATCGTAGGGTTCCAGGGCCGGCATCTTGAACCTTAGAGGAAGTGGTTGGGTCTGGATCTCCATGGTGAAAGGAAACCTCTTCAGGTCGGAGGCGTGCTCATCGGCTTCTCCTTTGAACACGCGCCTCCATATCTTGTCGACCTTCTCCATCACTTGAGAAGACGCTGCAGACCTTTTTGTGTTGAGGTAGGTTCTCAGCTCTGAGTGTCTAACAGAGCGGGGTAGTGCTAGGCGGCTACTACCACTGGCCGATCGAGTAATGCGAGAGGTTCCTTCTTGGACCAGTGGCCTCTGCAAGTCGCTGGAGTAGCGCGAATTCCTTCGTTTCGGACTCTCCATTGGGGTCCCACGGTTCAGCCGTCCCTCCAGTCTAAAACGACTTCTAGTGTTCAACGCTGTCGGGACGTCGGAGTTCCCCGGGTGTGTGGCCCTCTTGGCTTGCTTCTTCTTCCTCTGTCCTTCGCGCCTGGAGGCTAAAGTGTGGGCTGAAGAAGAGGGGACCCCCTGCCTTGACACGTACAGAGAGCTTGGAGCGTCCGAAACATATTGTTCATCTGCTCCGCCATCGCTAGGATGATGGGAGCCGGTTGCTCTTTCGCTCGACTACCCACGGAGGGGTCGCCGCCAAGGGAGGTGACATTCTTGGCCGAAATGCTGGTTTGGGCTATTGTGTTTATCATACTTGTTGGGAAAATGGTGGCACCAGTGATGCGTCCTGGATTCGAGTTTTTGACAAATTTGGGTTAAACTGGTTCTTGGGTTCTTGCTGACACGGGACCCGGTCTTCGTGCTGCGTGGCTTAGATCCTACACACCGCAATAAAAGACAAGAAGTCAGAAGGAAACAACAGGACTTGCTTTCCCATTTATCCTCCGACACTCAAGTCAGTTATCCTTCTTCCAAAATAAAGAATGTAAAAACAGAAGTTGCAAGAAATGATGTAGGGAAGGAAATTTGTGAGTCTGACTCGGAGGGGGTATTCGGTGTGGAGTGGCTTTTGGAGGTGGTGTGCTCGTGGAGAGCAGCTTTCGGTGATGCGTTCGTGGGGAGCGGCTTTTCTAGCCACTAGGTTCGCAGAGAGAAAAAAGTGGGAAAGAGAACAGCGCTTGATTTGTTCGAAGGTAAGATTGCGTGCGTCTGTTTGAGCATTGAAGAGAGCGTGCCTCTGTAGTGTGTCCCTAGGGCCTTTTATAGTCGTCCAACCTCGCCACCCTTCCTTAGGCGATAATACTGGCTGCTAACTGCTTGGGGGATCCTTTCCATTGTTGAGAAGATGCCAGTGCCATTTAAGGCAACAATGACTGAAAGGAAGGATTCCTTCCTTCTCCGCGGAGAGGGCTCACACCGTGAATATTGGGGCTTCCATTGTGAGATATGCGCTGATTTGGGAGCTTCCATCGTGAGATATGCGCTGATTTGGGGGCTCTCATTTTAGAGGAGATCGCGATCTAGGGAGATATTCTGCATCGTGAGGAGATCATAGCCAATTAGGGCAAGTAAACCCTTGCGCGTGAGAACAGGTTCATGGGCTGCATCCGGTTTGGGTTGCATCCGATTTGGGTTGCATTCGACCGTCTGAAAGTCATCTCTAATCAACGGGGGCATTGACCATTCTTTGGGCCAACGGGCTGCGCTTCTCCTGGGTTGATCCCCCTTTTGGGCTGGCCCATTTCAGCTGGCCACATCAAAATTGGTTATAGTTCAGCCAATTGACATTATTTGGATGAGAATTGTTACAAATTCTTTCTCAAAATAATGGTTAAAAATTTGTATAACCATATGATTAATTGTTAGCCTGCTTATACTACTCGATTACTTCAAGAGAGGAAAATCCTCAACCACTTCCCCCAAGATTTAACTAGCCGCCCCATATCTCCAATCAGATGTAGCTTGCTTGTAGCCTATTTGTTAGGTTTGCTATCTTGCATTTTGGAAGCCGATTGTTAGTTCATTAATTAGTTTTTATTAAGGTAATTGAATGTTATAGAATAGGAGAATTTTTAGCAACTTCCCCATTTTCGAAACCTAGAGACAAAATTAACTTCTCCTTTTAGCCCTCTTTTTGTATAAACCTTTGAAGTCTTTCACTTGCCACCCTCGTTAATTTTCATCCATGTTTAAGGGAGTTGGGATAGTGACCTAGCTGGTTATGGTGGTGATCCGAAAGGAGGAAAGAAATGAAGTGAAGGGCATCCATCCTAAGGCAAGTGGACTCATGATCTTCCTTATTTATTCTTCCATAATTTGATCCATGTCGTTCTTTCAACTCCAATCATGAAAAATCATAAAATTATGGTAAAATAGAGTTTATGGCTAATTAGAAAAATTTTTACACAAGCAATATGCAAAAAATATGCAAGTTTTAACCAACGTTTGAAGCAATATTTGAATGCCACTACTTCTAACAGCAACCTGCAAGCACCATTCAAACAAGGGTTGTGTTGTTGGGCTTTCATGTTCTTTAATTGATTTTTCATGATAGTATGTCGTAATTTATTAAGCATTATACGTGTTTTAGATATGTTTGATGGTAGTTTAAATGTGCGTGAATCTATACTTGTTCTAATACGTGATAGTAGATCTGAAATAGAAGTTTTATGTCTGACATTTAAAAGCTGTTAAAGAGCCAACTAAATGCCAGCCATCAGATTGAGGGATTTCATAAATTCAACCAATGTGACCAATTTTCCTTGGGATCGGCTGAACATGTAGTTGTTATGTGACCTTAGTGGCAACAATAACAGCATGGATGAGAAATTATATCTGATTTTCAGGAAGATTTAGACTTAGCATAGGATGATGGCTAGGATACCATTTGAATGACGGTATTAAGGTTCAAACACTAGAGGGTAGATTTGTAATTGTAGCTTAAATCATAGGTTTTGAGACCTAGGATTAAGATTTCAGTTTTATATGAAGTGTTAGAAAATATTTATGGGTCTTAGTGAGAGGTGACCACTTGGGGTACTTAAGTACTCGTGTTGAATCATTATTTTCTCATTCCCTTGGTTTTGTTGGTATTACCCGTTCATTCATGTAAGTACATTCTTGGCATTGCTAAGTAAAAGAGAATGTATGAAAATATTAAGGTATTTAGGAGAATATAAAATTTATGAAACCTTAATGTAATCTACACTACTTTTTCAATATCTATTCCATTTTTTGTGGTAGAGTTCAATTAATTTTGAGGTGAAATACTTATAACCTTATAACCATCATATTGAGATAATCTTTGAGATATTATGGATGAGGAACATCATAGATGGTATGAGCTTATGAAACCTTAGTGTAGTCTACACTACTTTTTCAATATCTATTTCATTTTTTGTGGCAGACATTAGTTAATTTTGAGGTGGAATATTTATAATATTGTGATCATCGTATTAAGATAATATTCGGGATATTATGGATGAGGGACGTCATAGATAGTACGAGTATAACATCTAGAAGAACTGCAGGGATAGTAATAATTGTAGGAGTAATGAGGATACTATGGAATATTAGGACCTAGAGGTACTTCTCCAGCAAATGAAGGCGTAAATACACGGCCTTTGGTCACAGTGACAAAATAAGATCTACAGGGGTTTATTGATATTTTAGGTTGTTGCGATCTCAAGTTGAGTTGGATTTCTAAAAAAATCTAATTAAAGACCTTTATATTGCAAATGCTTTGAGACTTTGTTGTATTTAGTAGAATTTGCTCGGATCCAATGGATGTCCTTTGGGATATCAAGATTGTTTATAGAGTTAACATCATGAATATTATTTATTCACATCATTCATTGATCAGTTTTTGTTAATCGATTTATTGATGTCATTTATAGTTAATTCATTATTGATATTTGCAGACAATTATTACTTTCTGTATATTTTATATTATTTTAGAGGCTATTTTGACATATTAGTTCCCTGGATAAACTTGAGTTCCGTAGTTATTAACTCGGGTCGAAGTTACTTGTTGGGCTTTTGACTCATCATGTTATTTCTTTCTTCCAAACTAGTAGGATAAAAAATGAATGACTCTAGAATTGAAGGGAGAGCTATGGGCTTGAGCATCTTTTGGAGCCTAACTAGAATTGTCTTTATTTATTTTTATATAGTAGAGATACATTAGGTACTATTTTATGCAATGATTTTGGGGTTATGTTTTCCCCATGAGATTTTTGGATGTATGAGATGTTAGTGCCCTTAGCAATCCTATTTTATCATTTATACTATAAGATGGGTACTGTTTGAAGATTTATGATTTTTTACGTGATCGGATTCGGGTAGCGGTGATGGACCAAGACTAGATCACCACAATTTTAGCTTGTGATTTCAAATTTTGCATCAAAAGGGGTTTGCACCCCCAACGCACTGCATCACAAAAGAATAGAGTGTTACATAAGAAATACAACAAATGTATCACTTAAACTAAAAACAAAGAGTATTGAATTAAATGCTATGATAGCTCTTGGAAACAAATTCCTTGCTCCCTTCACACATGAATATTTGATGATTTTAGCTAGTGATAATAGCCAGGATTGGCATTTTGATACATATAATGATGAATCCTTAATCTGATCCAAAAACACCTTCAACTGTCGCTTACCTCTACAATTCAGCAAGTGCATCGTTTCCCCCCTTTGATGAAAATGGCAGCCCCGTAGGAAGGGCATATATCAAACGAAATTAGATATCACATAACCAGGATGTCAATATTATATATAAAATATCACAAAATATTAAACTTTCACCTACAATATCAATCTTAAACCCAAAGGGTAGATTCCTCACTCATTGCTTGCTTAGCTTTTACATCAAAAGAAGTTTGCACTTCGTTGCACTATATCATGAAATATTAACATATTAATTGAGAAAAATTATAAATGTATCACTAGAACTAAAAGAAGTAGAACACAGCACTAGACGACTTAAAGAAACATGACATTTCCCATGCAAATCCCATCCCTGGAAACATGGAAACTTTTTTGTCAACAGGTGCTGGACACAACTTGCATTTTGAGCTGGTTTGAAAATACAAGACCAAGAAAAGGAAGGTTACACCTCTTCCTATATGGAGCATTTTTAATAATGGAAATGCTTCAACACTCTTGTTTCGTTCTTCACTAATCTTAGTAGTGCTCATGTTTTACCTTATTTTCAATCAGCTTGAGCAAGTGCAAAGGGCTGGCTTTTTGTGGAAGAATTTACACCACAATGAGATTTAACAAACTCTCACAAGTAAATAGCATAAAGAGTGAGCATCTATTTATTTCATTTAAAAAAATCTAAAGCATGAAAAAAAGCCAGCTTTAAGGGCCATGAAAAACAATTAGACATCTCAGAAAAAAAAAAAAAAAAAAAAAAAACAGACAACAAACCTTTAATCCATCTAAGCTTAAAGCGAAGGTCGCAGATTGTGCCTGTAATACCAGAGACATTGATTAGTGAGGCAAATTATAAGTTTGACTATCAGATTCTGCATTTGGGAGTTTACCAATACAAAATAAAACTGATAGGAAAGCTAGTCATCAATTAAATAGTAACTACTTATTGCAAAAATGAAATGTTGACATGCCAAGATCATCATCCTCCTGGCGTGGCTTGTTATGACGTGAATTCCCCCCAATCACATAAGAAGTCTTGATATAAATCTTCAAGATTGCATCATGGTGTGACATCAAGAAAAATCAAGACCCAAGCGGGCAATTAAACATGAAAATAAAAAAATAAGGTAAAATATCTTTCAGCTTGTGCATTTTTCTCCCTACATTCACATAAATGATGATTGGACAACGAATATCTTCTTGTTGCTACATATGATAAAGAGTTCTAACCCAAATATAGCAATCTCTTTCACCGATTGCAACATCTACGATTACGGGCATCATGCTCTCTTTTCACAAAGGCAGGACGCTAGGAGTTCATGCATCTAATGCAACCAAATATCAAATAAGAAAGTATCTTATATAAATCCTTAGAAAATGTGCAAATAAGTATGTATTGAACTACAAAGCCGACCTCGAGTGCTCACGGATGTCAAACCCTTGCAAGTAGAGAGACCTTAAACAAGTAAGATACTTCCTTCCAAGATTGACAAATGAATTGAACGAAAGGTTTGAGTTCACCAAAGCATCCTTGCCTTTTCTTTGTGTTTGACACTCCGGTTAGTATCAGTTGAGAAGGAAACTTGACAAATAGGTCATTCTCCCCAAATGTAGCTAACTCTCTTAGCGGTTTGTAGCTATAGTATGTAGTAGAAATACACAAAATCGATTCCATGTTCTTTGGTCATTCAGTTTTTGCATCCAAAGGTGTTTGCCCTTCCAACAAACAAATATCACGTAAGAATAGCACATTGTAATAGAAAACTTAAGAATGTATAGTTTGAACTAAAACAAATAAAAAACAGCACAAGTATACATAAACAAACTTGTCATTTGTAACTTGACGAGCATTATAGTTGAACGGTGCCGGAATCACATTTAATTTTGACAGGATTTAAAAAGGTTGGCTCCAAAAAAGGAAGGTTGTTCTTTATATAGAAGCATATTCAGCTACAAAAATACTTCAGTTTCGTTTATGATCACATCACTGATCACACGGTGGCTAATCTTTTTCCTCAAATTCTCTAGCTTTAGAAAATACCAAGGCTCAGTATTCAAGAGAGAATAAATGCCACAGTGAAGAAAAAGAAAACACAAATCCAAAGCATGTACTTGGTCAGGGGATATACAACTTACATTTTGAATGTTGTATGGATTTCAATGCCAAATATTTTAGAACATTTAACGCACCAAACCACTGATATGAATAAAATGGAAAAACCAGTGCGTAAGAATTTTGAAGATTCTGAAACCTAATGGTAAGGCAACAAATCAAAAAAATTCAATCAACTATTATGAATGTAGAAAGGTGAAGATAAATCATGATAGCTTATATAGCATATCAAAAAGAACATTAAGAAATGTATTCATCATTTTATCTTATCAGTATTCCCTGAGATTCCCCAGATTGATGAGTTGAATAACATGATCAAATAAACATCAAAGCCTCACCAGATTTTTTTAGGAAAATTTCTGATAACGTGATCAAAATTAATTCAATCAATCACTAAATAGGACATGAAAACATAATAAAGCATCTATGTGTCTTTCTAGAAAACTAATAAACTCGGTTAGCTTTTGATTTCAATAAATGCTGGAAAAGAAAGACAATCAGTCCAAAAACCACAATGGCAACCAAAAAGAATAGAGGGAAATAAAGGATAATTCTACCTTGTCAAAAAGGTTACATCATTGTCTAGTGGTGGCCATATGCTTTCATCAAATAAAAATGAAACTCTTAAAGCATAGTGATTGATATTTTGAGCTATAGAACATGCCTAAGTCTCATCACTTTTAAAAATCTGAACAAATGGGCTAGGTTCCACTTCAAAGAAGCAGATAAGGTTACAAAATCCTACCTTTTCATTCAAGGCCAAGCATTGAGTCTTGGAATTTTATCAAGTTACTCAGAATCAAGGAAAAGCTAATACAAGTTCAATAACATGATGTTTCCAATGGTTTATTCACTAAGATATGCACAAGCAACAACCTAATTTCACATCATGTCAAACGCAAAACAAACACATTGTTATAACAAGTGAGATGGGGAAGAAAGGAATAAAACAATTTTTTACTTGGCTACTGGATTCTATTGAAATACAAAGTATAGAATATAATTCTACATTTTTTAGGTCCTTGAGAAAGTCTCTGAACACAAAATCCTAAACAATTTAGAATAATTTTGCATCACTGCTATAAAACTTTGAAACTGATATTGTTATCATCATCCATTTAGGCTATAGCAACTGGCATCTTTGCGTCCAAGGCATAGTTTAGGTGACTTGAATAAAATAGAGTAGGAATGGAATAATAGTCAACGTATGTCAACCAAGAGCATCAAAGAAAAATAAACCTGGTGAGATTGTCAAACATATGACTTATAGTCCACCAAAAAAAAATGCATTCCTATTTTCTTTGAATGCCGCACTTTAGCCATCATTTTCGCCTCAAAACTTTGTTGAACACCTTACCCTTATTAAATGAACCAACAAAAAATTAAAGAATTTTTTTATTCAACTTTGTCAATGTTAAAAGGTGTTTCCTTATATAACAAAGGCAACAACTTCTCAAAAATTAAAATAAACTTAATGAAAGGGAACAAGGTGCAACAAACCTAAAATGGAGGAGCATAAGACAAGGACTGCTATTGTAATTACCTATGAAATAGATTCTTCCATTAATGAAATCTCTCCACTGCTCGGTCGGGACTTCATCATCATCTCTGCCATTGAAACAAAAGTGGCTACTCTTTCTCTTACTTGAATCTAAAGGATATACTGAAGTTGGCATCAAGAGGTATGGAATATGATTAAAAGTCCGAATCAAGATGCATAAAAAATGAGTAGTTTACTCAAAGATGCATGAAAAATGAGTACCTACTCAAAGAAAATTGACAACTTTAATCGTTACACAAACTTTGGCAATCGGGAAGCAGAAGTTGTAGATCTAGGTAGTAACACATAATCCTTAATTTTTTCAGGCATATCTTGAAGTTTGATATCGATAATCTATATAAGTGTATTAAAAAAAATAAGACTTCAAGTCAAGTTTGATGTTTAGTAGACATATCAATGAATTTAACAAATAAGACTTCTCCAAAGAGTCTAAGAATCAAAATTGCTGGCCATGAAACAAATGGGAATAACTTAAACAACATAAATGAAATACTAACCTGCCTAGAGCTTCCTGTAAACTAGTGTCGCTTAATATAAAGGCTTCCCTTCATCAACTATGAGTCCTAGTAGTGTTTTTCAAGATTGCATTACTAAAACATATAGAAAAATTGAAACCCTGTAAGGCCAATTAGCATATGAGAGCAAAAAGAACGAAGAAGCACAAATGAAATACCATGGAAGCTTAAAGAAACCATATTTCTTACCACCTTTTACAAATGGTTGTTTTACAATTTTAGCTTGTGCTGGTAGCTAGGACATCATTGTAATATATATGCTAATAAATTCATAATAGGATGTAGAAGTCTCTTCGTTCCTATGATAAAGTGAGTACACCACCATCTCCCTTTCCAGGGACAGCATATACCCAGGGGTGGTGCACCAATTGGAAGCAACCAAATATCACATTAAGTACACTTTTTTAGTGATCCCAAAACCAACATCATCAAGTAATACACCTACAGCAACAATCTCGAGATAAAGCAAGAGATTCCTCGTTACTTTTGAGTACACTTTTCGCATCAAGAGTAGGCCCATCCACGACACAATATCATGCAAGTATAATATATTGTAACAGAAAAATTAACAATCTATTTAGAGAACTAGAACAGTTACAAAGTAACATGACATTATTAAAACAAAACAAATGGAGATAACTTGCAAACTTTATTGTGAATAGATAATAGAACTCTGAATTGGGCTTGGAGATGTTAAATGTGGTATTTCCTGTGCAAAATAGGTCTAACGTCCAAAAAGTTAAAATTAATAGAATTAAAATAGTATAAGAATAGAATATGAAAATCAGGAGAGACATATAAGGTCTACCATCCATGTTTACCTCTGAAATAAAATTTTCAATCAAGGGCATCTTCTGGTGCTCAATTGGATATCCATCATCATCTCTCTCGCTGAAAAAATGATGTTGCCAATTCTCCAAGATAAATGTAAAGAATGAATTTGAAGTCCTTATTATACCTAGAAAATAACAGAAATTGCAAGCCCCCACACAAGATTATGAAGTTGACGAGCAGAAGTTGCAGAATGTGCACTAAATAGTTGAGCCGTTGGTTTGTTAGTCAAATTTTGAAGTTTGATGTCAGTAATACACATCACATATTTCACAAAACAGATAATCCAATCAAAGCTAATCTGACACACAAATGGTAACCACTTACAGCAGAAATAATGACTAACAGGCCAAGAGCTTCTCCTCCTTGAAGGGCTTGTTTTCCCGTTGGATTATGGGTAGTTTTTTTTCTATATTGCATCCCTATAACATATAGAAAATTGAAGCTCCACAAGGCCAATTGGCATATACAAAATAATAATAAAATAAGCAAAAATCAAATGATGCCGTAGCTCTTGGGAACATATGTTGTGCCACCTTCACACATGGATATTAGATGATTTTAGCCTATGATGATAGCTGGGATTGTCATCTTGATATGTATAATGATAGATTCTTGATCAAATGATTTAGGTCCAAAAGTCCCTTCAACTACCTCCTATCCCTATAATTAAGTAGTTGCAGCATCTTTTAATTTCCTTAAAAGGGCAACTCTCTAGAGAGTTATATATAACATCATAGACGCATACATATCAAGTATTTCACCTACAACACCAATCTTGAACCAAAGCGGAAGATTTCTCGCTGCTTGTTCAATTTTTGCATCAAGAGGAGTTTGCACTCTAGTGCACTAACTGTATCATGCATATTTTTGCATCAAGAGGAGTTTGCACTCCAGTGAACTAATTGTATCATGAAATAATAGCATATTATATCAGAAAAACAATTAATGGATCTTTTCTTTGGAGTTGTATTTCAATACAAAGTAAGAGGTAATCATGTGCTAATCTCACATTTCAAGCCAATCAGACATTTGTTTGAGCAGGTGTAGTGTGCTAAAAAAGAAGGGAACCACTGATTCTTCTTTTTCAAGGCAAACGAGGGAAGAGAGGCAATGTCCTTGCTGACAGTCAGCAGACAAACAGTTACATTGTTGCTTCATGTTTGTTCATTTTTTGGCTAGGTAAACTTTGAGAAGGGTGAATTCAAATATGAGCCTTTTCGGTTACAGCAAGCCCTTGACTCTAACCAACTGAAATAAGGCAACAAACTTGCTTTAGAATTAGACCAAAAAGGTACTCATTTGAGTAGCATTGATCAAAATGCTTACATTAGATTGGAGATTTATATTTGCAAAGTTTCCAAACTCAACTTGGAAACAGAATCAAAGCTCCACAGGGCTAATTAGCATGCAAAAAATAAATAAATTATGTAAAAATTAAATGCTATGGTAGCACTAGGAAACACATTTCCTGCTACCTTCACACACGGATGTTGGATGATTATAGCTTGTGATGATAGCTAGGAGTGTTTTCTTGGTACATATGAAGATGGATTCTTAATCAAATTCAAAAATCCCTTCAACTATCTCCTGCCTCTATGATTCTTTCCTTTTAGCAAGCGCTAAAAATCTTCCCTTGCATTGAAAGGGCAACTCTCAAGGGAGACATGCACCTAATGCAATCACATATCATAATATGCAAGGTACTCTCTCGGAAACACATTTATTGCTACCATTACACGTGAATGTTAGATGATTTTATCTTGTGATATTAGATATCCTTCTTGGTACATATGTCCATGGATTCTTAATAGGATCCAAAAATCCCTTTAACTACTACCTCTAAAATTAAACCAAAGTGCGCCATTTTTCTCTTTCCTGAAAATATCAACTCTCTAAGGAGGGCATGCACCTAATCCAATAAGATATCATAATAAACAAGATACATGCTCCGGGTATTATTTTAAGACGTTTTCTATATGAACCTCTTCAAACGGGGCTTATATAAAAAATCACAAACGGACGCATGTTAAGAATTTCACCTACAAAACAAACCTTGAACAACAGAAGATTCCTCTCGTATTACTCATTCGGTTTTTGCATTAGAAGGAGATTCCACTCCCGTGCACTGTATCACAAGAGGATACCATATTACATCAGAGATACTATGAATGTATCACTAAAACTAAAAAGAGAGTGCAGTAGAAGACAACTTGAAAAATTTGTTCTTTCCAATGCAAATCCAATCCATGGTAACTTGGCAAGCTTTCTTATCAATAGGTGCTGAAACAAGTACAATTTTGAGCAGATTTGAAGTTAAGGGACCGAAAAAAGAAGATTGTACCTTTTCCAATACAGAGGATTTGCAACAGTTGAAATACTTAAAACAGACTTATTGCTATTAGGGCCCATGTTTTCCCTTATTTTCAACATGCTTGAGCAAGTACTAAGGAGTAAAGACCGGTTTCTAGAAAAAATTTACACCATGGTGAAACTAAACAAACTCACACAAACTAAAAGAATAAAAAGAGAGCAACTATTTGATCAAGTGATGGTTTACTTACATTTTCCAATATAGAGGATTTTTAATAACTGAGATATCTTAAACAGACTTACTGCTATTAGGGCTCATGTT
Source organism: Nepenthes mirabilis (assembly GCA_025585075.1). Lineage (NCBI taxonomy): Eukaryota > Viridiplantae > Streptophyta > Magnoliopsida > Caryophyllales > Nepenthaceae > Nepenthes > Nepenthes mirabilis. The sequence continues at coordinate 21,152 of JAODPA010088198.1, forward strand.
TTCCCTTATTTTCAACATGCTTGAGCAAATACTAAGAAGTAAGGACCGGTTTTCAGAAAGAATTTACACTACAATGAGACAAAACTAAATCACACAGACTAAAGGGATAAAAAGTGAGCATCTATTTGATCAAATAATGATTTTGATTTCTTCTTTGAATTCAATGACAACTCCCCTATGACATTCGACAGTATGGTGACTGATTAGAAGGTTTTGATGCTAGCAATGCAAAAACCAAAGATTTCAAGTTCAGTGTTATCCAACCCAGTAATTTCATCAAGATAAATGTGGAACTAAACTTTAATTAATGTTTCATATGGAAGACATGAAAATATACATTACGATATTCACCTTTGTCAACTAGTCAATCTCACCAAAGCAAAATAAAATAGAATGTTGATTTGACAAATGGCGTTGGCCTTACTTCTTAACATCAGAACCACAGTGTAAACCATGAAATCACATCTAGGATCTCATAAAGACTGCCATCAGAAATTCGAACAACACATTTTATGCTTACAAAAGTAATATATTTTATCTAAGGTCATTATCAATATTGATCACTGACTGACTTAAGCCTAAGTTCCCAATTAAGAGAAATTCCGAATCAGTATCTAATGCAAATCAGTGGTATAGAGATATGGGTGAGCATTGCAAATATGTGCTTGGTCTTCATCCAATTGTTTTCCGTAATTTTTCACATTGGTTCTCTGTGTGTTCCCCTCATTCCTATTTTTGATTCAAACATAAATACTTTTTCATAATTAAATTAAGCTTACAATGCTAGCCCTTTAAAATAGATTAACATATCTTTATGTGGAAATGGAATGGATTCCCCTTGTGTTCTTTAAATCTCATGGCCTACGTTACGTTTTGGTTTTAATGTATTAAATTTAGTATGAATACAAACTTAGTGAAAACCAGATAAGAATGAAGAAAAGCAATAATGGTACCTTCAAAAGAAGGATCCACAATCAGATTCTTGAAAGTACATTAACTTACTTTTTGATCTTGCAAAATAACTGCATATCTCCTTCACTTTCCAACATCCACAAAGTTTGGCAATTTCATAGTGTGAAAAGGGGGCAATAAAAGAAATATTTTCTTTTACAATTTTCTCTAAAATAAATAGAAACACAAACATCATTAATATTCTGCCAAACATGCAAACTTAAGAAGTAAATTCACAGAAATAAAAGGCATAAACCCATCGTTATCAGGGAGGCGGGAAGAAAGGAACTAAGCTTCTGTTTTACCTGGTGACATTCTTCTGAAGTGACCAAGTATAACTTTATGCGTTCTTGTTGGCCCTCGTCATGTTCCTCTTCATTAAAAATGCAAAAAGAATTGAAAATAAGTTCTGCTCTGTATGAACTCATACTTAACAACCATCCATCCAGGGTCCAGTACCTAAATTTTTAGTTGCTAAGGCCCACTTCTGGCAAGTGAACAAGAGCATTTAAAATCAACTCAAAAAAGAAAACATAAAAAAGAGGATGAGACAATTTGTGTTAGTGATTATGGTGGTGAAACAAACCATGAATGCCTCTCTTAAACTTGAGCTCCACCCTAAATGAACGAACCCTGTGTGAAATTTCAAATTCAAGCTCCCAGGCTCTAGCCAATGCTAAATTGAGATTTTACTGCAAAATTTAGGCAATACCACCCTACAAAAAGAACAAATGGAAAAGGTAAAATGCACAGAAAGACATAAAAAGGCATAATATAAAACTAGGACACTGGTCATTTACATGAGAAACAGAATTTTGAGATAGTGACATCTTATGGAGGACGATTATTACTTATTTACCATTTTTGCTACCGAAACTAATGGATCTGTTGGTTCATTCGTGTATAAGAAAATCATGAATTGAGGTCATCATTAAGAGACTGGAAAATCATGTAGGCTGCTAAAATAACACGACACCTCCTTACACGCATTGACATTTGAAGATCAGAAATAGGATTGCGTCAGTGACACCTGGCACTAATTTGTGGTGAAAATTTTGAGGTTTGACATGGGTATAGGAGTTGGAAAGTAAGATTGGGCTGTGGATCTACACTAGTAAAAAGAATAACATGAGAGAGAAAAAATGGTCCCCTAGAGACAACTTAAAAATAACAAAACACAAGAATCTTCTTGTTACTGCTCTCACAACCAAGAAAATAATCAGAAACTAAACCACCAAGAAATCAAAAGATCCTTCAATTTGAAGTACCTGTAAACTATTCAAAAAGAGAAAATCGGATCAGATTCCTTTGACCCTCCCCCCAACTGTCTCAAACCCAAAAGCACTATTAAATCAAAATATGCGCTTAGTTTGAAACTTAATTTCTTCGCAATACCGCAAAAGAAAATGTCGTGCATAAACCCAATTAGCAGTCGTTAAATCATTATTTATCCGGGAAACATTGCTTCGGATCCATTTGTTATTTCGAATTAAAACTCTGAGAAATTAAATTAGGTCGAATTAAGAATGCAAAAAGAGGTGCGATAGAAATATAAACGGCTTCGGATTTAGATATGACCGTTCTCCTTAATTGGTAGAATTTGATCGATAGAAAATTGTAGGGTGGTGCGAAAGAAACAACACAGTGAGAGAAGACTTCCTCCAAAAGCAAAACCAGAAGGCGTAGGAGCACGTCGTACAAGACAAGCGCCTTGGGGAGTAGTCATTCTCTCCGCTCATAGTCGCCGCCCATATCAGCGTGAGAACATCAAACACGCTTGACTCTGGTTTCTCCAGAAATTTCCTAAAACCTAAAAACCCTATCGAACTTCCATTAGCGGTCAAATTTAGAATGGAGTCTTACGGGCCAACAGGCTCTCCCGCCATAACTTAACTGGTTTCTCAAGCAGTCGCTTCAGCTCTTCACTTTCCGCTTCCTTCTGCAATTTGAGATGTTTCATCATTCAAATTTACGTATCCTTCTGAAAGTGGCTTTGTTCTTTCTCCTCAAGCGCTCCAAATCTAACGGCACGAAGAATTTGTGAATGGGAAGTCTTCAATGTGGTTGAAGTATGAAAGGAAAGTCCCGCTGATTGATTAAGGAATGAAAATCCTAACGGTACAGTCTATGATTTTGAAGAGCTAATTTGGAATGTGGCATCCAATGCAAGCTTCTAACGGGCATTTTATACTGTTTTTTTTCTTTTCTTT
>JAODPA010088209.1:0-24308 GCA_025585075.1 Nepenthes mirabilis
TCTCTGCTGCTTCTATGTTCCACCGTTATTATTATTATTATTATTATTATTATTATACTCAAGCGCCGGTCCTCCGTTTTGCCTATTTTGCTCCACTTTGCTTCGGTACCCATTTTTTCTTTTTCATAATTATCATCTAAGTAATTAATTTATAATTATCATGTTTTGGGATTGGGATCTCACATATACCGAGGACAGAGAACTGAAAGGCCGACCAATTGACCAAGGCCGCTACGATGGGATCTCAGGAGCAGTATGCTAAGAGCATGCAGGAAATCCTAACCACATCCAACATTGACAACCCCGAGCGTGAGGTGCTACAGGTGGCTGAAGGTGACAACTGGATGCCCCATATTGAAAGTACATGACGAAGGAAACATTGCCAGAAAACCTGGAGGAAGCCAAGCGTATAAAAAAGACGGTTGGTTGGTACGCGATATTCGACGGAAGACTATACGGGCGAGGATATTTGACCCCCTACCTAAAATGCCTCAGGCCTGAAGAAGCCATGTCCGCACTGGGTGAAGTGTACCTCGGTGTCTACGGCTCACACGTCGGATGGAAGAACCTCTCATTCAAAATCATGCGACAAGGTCTGTGTTGACAAACAATGAAATGTGACGCCATAGACTTCATCAAAAGATGTGAAAGCTGCCCAGTCCACAGATCTATAAGCCATCAACCACACATGGAGTTGCAGAGCTTGTAGGCCCTGGGGTCGTTCACGTAGCGGGGGCTCGATATCCTTAGGCCTATGCCCTTGGCATTTAGTTAGAGAAAATTTCTCATCGTTGGCATCAACTACTTTACCAAATTAGTCGATGCCACTCCTTTGGCATGCATAACCAAGTAGAATGCGATGGATTTTGTCCGTCAAAACATTATTTGTCGATTTGAAATTTTCGAGATCATAGTCACTAACAACAGAATCCAATTCACTAACAGACAATTTACCAAATACTGTACAAGCTTGTACATTAGACTAGTCCACACGTCTGTGGTATACCCACAGACAAACGGCCAAGTTGAAGTGACAAACTGAATACTACTGCACGGGATGAAGACCAAGCTAAATGACACAGGGGGATCCTGGGCAGACGAGCTACCATCCGTAGCTCGTATCGGATGACGCCGCGAGAACCGACACTGGAGACGCCTTTTGGTTTATGCTACAGGGCTGAAGTGGTCGTCCCTGCCGAGGTCGAGCTACCCAGCCTACAAATTGAATGTTTTGATCCTATCAACAATTTTCAGAGGCTCAAAGAGCACCTGGATGTGCTCCCAGAAGTCCGTGATGCGGCACGCTTGAGAACGGCGGCCTACCAGTAGCGTATCGCTAGGTACTACAATAAGCAGGTAAAGGCTCTTCCTCTTGGGATTAGGGATTTGGTCCTACGGAGTGTAGAGGAGATGCGAAAGATTGCTTATAGGAACAAACTCTCCCCAAATTAGAAGGGACCGTTCATTGTCTCAACGATCCTCCGGAACAAAGAGTACAAGCTGCGTACCCAAGTAGACAAACTAATCCTTGCACCTAGAATGCCATGCACCTCAAGAACTATCAATAATCCTCGGACATGGCCAAGTAAGATTTGCATTCATGGTCAAGGATGCTTGTACATGTAGCATATTTTTGTTAATGAAATAATTATTTTTATTTTTTAGTCCAACTGCCCATGTGAGTGCATGTCTACTTGTCATCTCATAAACTAAAATGGTCTAGATTGCCTCTAAGTCAAGAGGACGCTTGTCTGCCTATAAAAAAAGAAACCTTGGCCCTGTGCCAACTAGCCCACACGTGGTTGAACTCCAAACTTCGGCTCTGCACTGAAAGACCCTTTATCGGCCGAGAAACCCTGGCCCTGTGCCAAGCGACACTTTAAACTTTTGGCCCACACCGGAAGGCCCTTTATCGGCCGAAAAACCATGGCTCTGTGCCAAACAGCTCACACACGATCAAACTCCAAACTTTGGCTCTGCTCTGAAAGGTCCCTTATTTGCCAAGAAACCTTGGCCTTGTGCCTAATGACCCACACGTGGTTAAACTCCGAACTTCAACTGCGCTCCAAAAGGCCAATTTGCGGCTGAAAAACCTTAGCCCCATGCCAAGCGGCCCACATGCGGTTGAACGATTAGGCCTGGGGGCTCCGGAAGCTCCCGATAATATGGCCACTAAAACCTTATGGGGCCTAAGCAGCACACGTGCGATGATCTTCTTTCCAAGAAGATAGCACCCTCAATCAATGATGGTTGGTGGGCTAGAACCATGCACACATAAGCATTGATGCCCTGAACAAGGCCGAGCGTCATTACGGTATTGTGCAAACGACGGCTTAAGACCCCGAACCCGGCAATTGCGACCTAAAAACAAAGTTGGCCTTTGCAAGACTCCACCTTAAGCATGCACCGACATCCAATCTATTGTACAGAGCACCCCACCAAACGTGAGATGCAACAATGTCCTCTTCCAAGGATGAGCACAATGCAAACAGCTTCCAAAGTGAGCCACGGTGACGATAGCAAAAGAGCATAACCAATACAGCAAAAGAAATAGCAACACAAAGAAGCTGTAGTGGATAACAACCTGAGTAGACAAAAACAATGTATCTCATTCATTATGCAAGTTGAGGATTACAAGGCTGCTTGCGAAATTACAAAAGGCAAAATGTACATAGGTTTTTGCTACCCTAAGTGTGCAAGGACCCTGCTTCCTCTAAGAAGTTGGTCAGGAGAGAACTTTCTCGGACTCCATCGTTCCTCAGGTCAAAAATTTCCCCGGAGACGTGTAGAACTACCATGGACGGTATTCAACGGCACAGATGTATGCCTTCCCCAAACCTCGCATCCAGCACTTGTGCCATCTCCTCCAGAGCAAGCCGACCCTACATTTCTGGGCCTAGAGCTTAGAGATGTGGCCACGGGCTACCCGCAGCTCCCTCTTCAACAGTTCAATCACCTCCAAGTCTCGGCGCCCTCTCCTCTCTCGTGGAAAACGCTCCTGCCTCAGGGCGGCTATCTCTTCCTCTCGGCTCCGGGCCGTTATCTTTGCGGCCTCCTCCCAAGCCTAATAGATGAGTTCATCCCAGCAAAATAGACCCGTCTAGATGAGGTGGACCAAAGCCGTGCTCTACAAAGAGAGAAAAAAGATAGAAAGCTCATGAGTCCCGGATAAGCAGAAACTTTTTGCACGAAGAAAATCGGCGAACACATTCGTTGCTTGGTGGATGAAGAAATCATACCTTAAGGAAGAGCTCTACCACAACGTTGGTAGGATCTGGCGCAATCCCGACCATGGGCACAGCTGGGGGCTCTAGATGTGCAATGTCCTCCCCCCTCTGGCCCACACATGCCTCACTCGCCGGGGGTCCCATGTCGACCTCATCGGATTGACCTGACACCACGACAAGTTTCAAAATTGCAACTGCCAGAGATCCCGTAGCCGGTGTGTCAATGGTCTCCGGCACTTCCACGGCTCTGGGCCTGAACCGCAACTGACGCGCGCTCGAGCCCAGGCTTGAGCACTGATTCCAGCATATGGAAGCCTGATGCACACTTGCTGAACGCTTAAGCGCTGACTCACTGAATATGAGCACCACGGGCACTTTCTCCGCCATTTTTTGAGCTTTTCAGGAGAAATAAGAGAGAAAGAGTGAGAATGGGAAGAGAGAGAAGATGGAGAACGAAGCTCCCGAGTCCAAATCTGCCCGAGAGCAAGTTAGAAATGTGATAGATCGAGTTGAGGCAAGTGCACTTATACCCTCCTCTTTCGTTTTCTTGTACTTTATTTCATTTTTATCGGGTATCCTCGTTTCAATGCCCGATTAAAGTTATATTATGTGTTACCTATGGCTTGAGCATGTATATATTAAATTTTGTTGTCCAATTTATTATTTTTGCACTATTTTGCGCGACCGAAACCCTAACCCATGCGTGGGTACTGTTCACCGGCGCCCAAACAATTTTGGCCTCTTATTTTTGGGGCTTTTACATAAATTGAGACTAAAATATCATTGCCCATATCCTAGGTAAGTTAATTTATCGATTGGGTACCCGATTTGGTAGATTTATGTGGATTTTCGTTCGTAAAATCTTAGACCCGTGCCCAGACCTCGTTTGAGCACATATTTCAAGTTTTATGCATAAATTGAATTGAGTTTATATTTACCCATGTCTTGAATTTAGTAATTTACCCATTGGATACTCGAAATTTTGTGAATTACCCAATATGCCCAACCGTGCACTATTCATGTGTACTGTTCACCCGAGCTCTTTGATAATTTTTGCATAATTCCACATTGTTTAATTGTTAGTTATGTTGCATCCATTTGTATGTGTCTAATTGCATATTTTGAAATATTGATGGACGTGAACAATGAGGTTTGACCGCATGTATGTTAAACAAATTGAATTGTATGTGTACTGAAAATTATGTACGATTTGTTTATAAAGGAATTCGTGATCGGAAGCTTTAAAATGATGCTTGGCTCAAATGGTGAGATTTTCTAAGTTTCAAGTTATGTTATGCATGCGATAGAAGTTATGTGAAGGCTTATGTTTTAATAACATGAAATTTTATGACTTATGAATAAGGATAAGAAAGGGTATATTCTGCACTTAACTATGGGTTTTGGCCATGAGCCTTAGCTATAGATTTTGGCCACGGGTTTCGGCCACGGGCCTTAGTTATGGGCTTTGCCCACATGCCTTAACTATAGGATTTGGCCACGGGCTGTGGCCATGGGCCTTAGCTATAGATTTTGGCTATGGATCGTTCTCCGGGGGTGATAACTATAAAAATTTTTGGCTTAAAAACAGAATTCCCTAGGAAAATAAGAAATTAAGAATAAGTTTTCTATATGATTTGACAATTTAAGAAATCTAAAAGGAAACAAGAGATTGAATGGCATTATGAAGGTTTTACTTTTATGTATGTCTTAGAATTTATTAATTGTTATTCTTTCTTGTATATATTTATATGTATATGTATGTGTCGTTATGTTTTGAACATGAAGTTATATGTTTCTTAATGTTTTTATGTGCCTTACTAAATTTTAGCTCACCCTTACTATTTTTCTCTCTCTTGATGAGTATAAGTTACACCGGATAAGACAAGGTAGAGGATTTGGAGTCTGCTAGGCTCAAAGACATGGAAGATAATCTCGTAGACTTAGTTATGTAGTCTTATGTCTGCTTATAGGATATTTTAAAATTTTGATGCCTTTTGTTCATAGATGTATATATATATAATGATGATGAGGAGGATGATAAACTCATAGTATAGTTCCCGCTTTAATAATAAATTGTTATGCTTCCATAGTTTATTTATGGACGTAGAATGCTTCTGCGGGTAAATGTTAGGTCTGCATAAATTCCTAAATAGCATCTCTCATAGATCCAATATAGTATTTGAGATATTGTATTGAAGCCATTGATGATATGACATTTATTGATCCTGTATATGTATAAGTAAAATTTGATGCCTGGTGGTTCATATGTATTGTACAGGATTATTTATACAAGTTATATATATAATTTTTGACTATTTTTAGGAAAACTTTTATCCGATTTTCTGCAGAAATAGCTTAAGGTGTTATTAAATAAAAAGCACATTACTTTGAATTTGGTTAGTAAATTTATTGACAAAGGTCATTAGCGAATTATGACACATTCCGTCATAGATAATATCAAAAAAAGAGATACCATAGGTTTGATTTGAATCGTATGCAGAAGTTTAAGATCAATTAAGATTGAACAAATAAGTAGATAAAAGTGTACGATGATTAAATTAGATTAGAATTAAGTTGCAATTTAGTGTTTAAGTTGATTGACATTGATTCCCGGCAAGGCTAATCAATTTTGGTTTAAAGTTTAGGTTGATCTATTCTAGGTTGAGGCCCTCAGGTTGGCAAGTCATTAGAAAGGTGTATTTGGGTCAACCTAGCAAGTATGGTAGATAAAGTGGAATTGAAGGCTCGAGGTCAATGTGACTTGGAGTAGATTCCTGGTGTAGTGAAATTAAAGATGTCAATTTGTCATAGATTTAGTAGTGATTAAGTGCTTGAATTCATGGGTGGTGCAAATCCTGTAGGAATTAAAATGGTGTTCGTAGATGTTGGTGTAAATTGTGTTGGTAAAATATAATGCTTTGCAATCAGGTTATGAATTTTGAATATGGGGCATAGTTGATTGAAAAACGACAAAATTAATATTGAGGATATGCGCTAAGTCCATCTGGTCTATGAGACCACCCTTTGAAGTCATTTGATGGTCACTAAGGAATTTGATTGTGCAAGTTTTCAAGGAATAAAAGTAATCAATTGACAACCATGTCATTTGGATTGACCTTGATGAATCAAGCATGTTGCAGTTGAATGTAGTACCCTTAGGAAAAGTTTAGGATTATGCCTTTCCTACATCGTGTGTGTGGGTAGTCGCCCTTGAATTAAGTAGGGGAGAAGCCCATGATTGAAATTGCCCCAATCGTGAGTTGCAGTAAGCAATTGGGTGTCTTTAGATTTAAGATGATTTTGATATTTCCTAAGACTTGTGAAGGTTGAACCGCAAGTAGGTTTTAAATGTCTGGGCTATCAGGATGCTATGTTTTGATTTGAGAGATAGAATTGTATTAAGAGCAGAACAGTTGAGGAATTATGAGATGAGTTGTTAAGAGCAAAATCTTTATGGTTTTGCTTTGGGTTGTTAGAATAGCCGAGGTGTTGGGAATTTGAAAGATAAGTTGTTAAGAATTTGGGTTTCAAGGTTTTGGTGGTAACTTGAGGATTTATCAAAATTTTGGGATGATTGATTCGATCATATTTTCTATGTTGGATATAATCTGAAGATTATGGGTATTACCTAAGATGCATCGAAATCTTTAAAATTTTTTTGGATATATAGTTACTGTGTAACCTAGGTGTCCAATGAATCAATAGATAAGAATTGCAGCCGATCTTAATGTACAAGTAAATGTTCAAACAGAGTAGCACAGCGGTAGCACGTGGGTCATGGCCTAAAAATTTCAGAATGAGATTGAGGTTCCATATGGTCAATCATTTTCAAGACTTAGGATAAACTAAAGTAAAAGTTCATTGGCTCGCTCGATGTTTTGAATTAAAACAGGGAAATAGTTGATATGGGTTGCCTTCAGATTTTATGGATTATCATGAAGCCTCTCTTGTATCAATGATTAAGGAAATAAGTACGTGATCGAACTTAACCTTGTGGGAGAATAGGAATTTGTCTTATGATAAGGCCTTTTGGATAAATCATTTGATCACGGATGTGGTATAGGAACATGAACGAGGAATTTTGGAAAGACTTTTCCCCAATTGTTGAATTTTGAGATTTGTCAAATTTCGATGACAAAATTTCTATAAGTCGGAAAGATTGTAATGTCCCAATTTTTAAAATATGAAAAATATGAGTAATTAAGTCAAAATAAATGAATCGAGGTTTAAGGACATGGAAGAAATTGAATTGAAAAGGCCGGGGATCTGAAACTGGTAAATCGAAAACTGGCATTATAACCATGAAAAGTTAATCTGTAAATAAGATTCAAATTTTAAATCAAGATAATTATGACTTATTAAACTAATATAATCAAAATTAGAGTTTAAAGATATGAAATATTGGATTAGAAGGGTTGAAACAGGTCCCATATGACAAAAACCCGAAGTTTTCGTGATGTAGGTAGGCGACGGACTTGAACTGCAACTAACGTGCGCTCGAGCCCAGGATTAAGCGCTGATTCCAGTATATGGGCGCCCGATGCACGCTCACCGAGCGCTTAAGCGCTAGCCCACCGAATATAAGTGCCATGGGCACTTTCACTGCCATTTTTCAAGCTTTTCAAGAGAAACAAGAGAGAGAGAGAGAAGGGGAAGAGAGAGAAGATGGAGAACGAAGCTCCCGAGTCCGAATTCGCCCAAGAGCAAGTTAGAAAAGTGATAGATCGAGTCGAGACAAGTGCACTCCTACCCTCCTCTTTCGTTTTCTTACACTTTCGCTTCATTTTCATTGGGTATCCTCATTTCGATACCCGATTAAAGTTATATTATCTGTCACCTATGGCTTGAACATGTATATTTATGAATTTTATTGTCCGATTTATTATTTTCGCACTATTTTGTGCGACCAAAACCCTAACCCATGCGCGCGTATTGTTCACCCATGCCCAAACGATTTCAGCCTTCGATTTTTGGGTTTTTTGTATAAATTGAGACTAAAATATCAATACCAATATCCTAGGTAAGTTAATTTATTGATTGGCACCTGATTTGGTGGATTTATGTGGATTTTCGTTCGCAAAACCCTAGACCCACGCCTGGACCTCATTTGAGCACATATTTCAAGTTTTATGCATAAATTGAATTGAGGTTATGTTTACCCATATCTTGAATTTATTAATTTACCCAATGGATACCCGAAATTTCGTGAATTACTCGATATGTGCAACCGTGCATTATTCACGTGCACTATTCACCTGAGCTCTTTGGTAATTTTTGCATAATTCTATATTATTTAATTATTAATTAAGTTACATCTATTTGTGTGTCTAATTGCATATTTTGGAATATTGACGGATGTGAATAATGAAGTTTGACCGCATGTATGTTAAATAAATTGAATTGTATATATGCCAAAAATTATATATGATTTGTTTATAAAGGAATTCGTGATCAGGAGCCTTAAAATGATGCTTGGCTCAAATGGTAAGATTTTCTAAATTTTAAGTTATATTATGCATGTGAGGGAAATTATGTGAAAGTTTATGTTTTAAAAATATGAAATTTTATGACTTATGAACAAGGATAAGAAAGAGGATATTCTGTACTTAGCTATGGGATTTAACCATGGGCTGCAGCCATAGATCTTAATTATGGGCTTTGGCCAAGGGCTGTGGCCATTGGCCTTTGCTATGGGCTTTGACCACAAGTTTCGACCACGGGCCTTAGCTATGGGTTTCGACTATGGATTGTTCTATTGGGGTGAGAACTATTAAAATTTTGGATTTAAAAGCAAATTCCCTAAGAAAATAGGAAGTTAAGAACAAGTTTTCTATATGATTTGACAAAATAAGAAATCTGAAAGGAAATAAGAGATTAAATGGCATTATGATGGTTTTACTTTTATGCATATTTTGGGATTTATTAATTGTCATTCTTCCCTATATATGTTTATATGTATATATATGTATCATTATATTTTGAATATGAAGTTACATGTTTCTTAATATATGTGTCTTGTTGAGTTTTAGCTCACCCTTGTTATTTTTCTCCCTCCAGATGAGTATGAGTTGCACCTAATGAGGTAAGGTAGAGGGTTTAGAGTTGGCTAAACTCGAAGACATGGAAGATGATCACGTGGACTTAGTTATATAGTCTCATGTCTACTGATGAGATATTTTAAAATTTTGATACCTTTTGTTCATGGATGTATGCATATAATGATGATGATAAGGAGGATGATGATAAACTCGTAGTGTAGTTCCCACTGTAATAATAAATTGTTATGCTTCCGTAGTTTATTTATGGACGTAGAATGCTTCTGCAGGTAAATGTTAGGTCTGCATAAGTTTCTAGATGGCATCTCTCATAGATCCAATATAGTGGTTGAGATATTGTGTTGGAATCATAGATGTGTGGCATTTGTTGATCTTGTGTTTGTTATGGAGTAAAATTTGACGTCTAGTGGTTCATATGTATTGTACAGGATTATTTATACATGTTGTACATATGATTTTTGACTATTTTTAGGAAAAATTCTGCCCAATTTTCTACAGAAATAACTTAAGGTGTTATTAAATAAAAAGCACATTAGTTTGAATTTGGTTTAGTAAATTTATTGACGGAGGTCATTAGTGGATTATGACCTATTCCGTCACATGACCAGTGTCGTTCCATTACCTGAAAAAGAATGCAAGCAGAACAAACCCTAGAATGGCTCCCCTCTGGCCTTCCCACCGACGGTCTGAATATGGACTTGAGGGATGGCCGTCGGGAAGTCAAATCACCAGCAGCTCCGCCCATGGGGTGGGCGATCGGCTAAGCACGAAAGGCGGTGAGAGGGCTCTTCGACCGTTGAATCATACAAAGTAACAGTAAAGCCACAATTGCGGTGACACAGAGAGAAGACAATTATTAACGCTTTTATTCATTAAAGTCTTTTTTACAAAGTACAAGGCTTGCATCAATGCAAGTACAAAGAAAATAAAAATAAAGCAACAGACAAGAAGTAGAAAAGTAGCAACGTGCTCCGAAAGAACTCAATCTGGAGAAGAAGCATGCCTATGGAGGGAGCTCTCCCTTCTAGTCGCATCAACCCTAGCACCAATCCCCCGCGATGCGTGAGTAGAATGACATTCCCTTACTAAAGAAACACCGCCACAGCAAGGGAAGGGCCTCCATCTAGAGTCAACCACCAAAGCCACCACACTGGAAAGTACACCAGATGCTTAGCCCGGCGAGACCCTGGAATACATCTCCTCTAGCAAAGCCCTAGAGACAACCAGCAACAAATGGAGCGGGAGGCAGAGCATTTCCAGAGCTCTGTGGCCTGAAATTCAGACTATAGCCTCCCAACGCTCCGTCATAGGCTGAACATCCAAGCCAAGCAAAGCGAAGATACATGACAATTGCAGAGTGACTGAGCCACCCTCACTACAATGAGGAAACACCCTCAGAAAGGGCATGATGACAGGCTTCAAGAGCAACCTCAAGTCTTCCGTAGATCCATCCGATTCCCGTATGGGGCACCATGGAGCATGGGACAAGCCAAGGTCCCCACATTGCTTCGCTGGTGGGGAAATAAGCTTAGGTCCCAAAGTATGGGAACCCTCCAATTTATATCTGCGCAGAAGATCAAGCAAGCTTCCAGCAACGGAGCGCTCCGTCAAATAGCAATTAATTAGAAAATAGGAAAGGCATCAATGTGGAGCCGAGTCGCAGGTCGAGAATCTTATCAAATAGAGTACCGAATTTCTGCGGTGCCTACAAAAAAAGCTACAGATTCGCATGGGGAAGGAGCAATTCCCTCGGGAGCTAGCCACTAGCATGCCTCGAGAAGGAGCACATGAGTTGGCAACCCAAGGCCCATCATCCGGCATGCCAAGGCCCGACAGTGGGCCGTCCCCAACCATGGGGGACTAGTGATGGGTCCAATATGAAAATGGGCCAGTATAAATGAGGCCTAGCCGGCAGGAAGGCCCAACTAGGCAATGGGGTCCAAGAGACTGCGAGTAAAGCCCAGTACCGCAAGAAGGATCGTGGGCCGAGCAAGCCCTGCCAAGGCCCACTGAGTATCTCCTTATGCACACCCAATCACGATCTATCTGTGCTTCTCTCCAAGACAGCTGCATTCTAGCAACGTAGGAGGTGCTAGTTCAGGAAATACCATCCAATGGTGGGTGAGGTAAACTCTAGCAAGCCGTAGCACCCGCCGCCCTACAGCTGTTCAACCAATCCCAACGAAAGTCAACCAGGCTTATGCCACCATGCCCGACAACGATCCCCTCGCCACCACAAGGCGGCAACTAATACCGCTAGCCACCGCCAGTGCTCAACGACCAGTGAACCTAAGCAGAACACCTATCACAGGTTTTTCGCACCCAAAATCTCCTCCATGGAGCTTATAAATACCTTCTCCTACAATAGAGAAAATGAGGGAGCATCCAAAATCACTCGAGGCCCCTCAAAACTATCTCACGCTAAGCTTCGAACTCGAACACAATGAGAAAGAACTAACTCTCTTCCCTCTGAACCCGCTGCTCTAGTCCAACACTCTTAGTGAGCCACTCCCTGAAATGCACAAAAGAAGCCAAAGCCTCCTCTAATTCTCTCACGCACTTCTTGCATACAAACATCCGTACACTCCACATCACGTTTACCATCACACTTGTATCTTTTCATCATCTGGGGAAGATTTCTAACTTGAACATCAGAGAATTTACAATGGAAACACTTCCCACTATCCTCTGACATCCTATTCATAGTTTGTGGTGCACGAGGCCTAGGTTGTGAGATGCGAAGACCGTCCCTATTCGAGCTCGGTACAACCCGCGGAAGCTGAATGCTCCCTAATCCGCACAAGAATCCGAACCCACGCATACATCATTTATAAAAAGAATTATAATCCAAATTGAGTCGGATTGAAAACACTTTTAGTAGTAATTGTATCCAATCTACAAATTAATTAGACCTAATTATTTTATAATTATATCTGTTTATAATATTTTAATATTTTGACCAAGTCCTATAAATTTTTAAATTGATCAAATCGGTTGTGTTGGGTCCGGTATTGCGGGCCAACCCGAAACCAAAAGCGTGCCGAAGAAGCTTCGTCAAGGCGGGAAACATTTTGATTTTGGCGGGAATTAGTTCGATTTAGAGGGAAAATATTTACCCCTTTTCCAATAAAAGGGGAGGCACTACTGAGGAAAAAGGGGGAGAAGAACGGAGGAAAAGAGGTTAGCGTCGTCTGCGGCTCTGACCACTGGCGAAGACGGGAACTCTCTCTCTCTCTCTCTCGCAGTGAAGGATCCCTCCCTGACGGCGTTCTCTCTCTCTGCCGTCGACAGGCTGGGTGAGGCTCAGAGCTTCCAGAAGCAACACCCAGCCCCCTATCGTCGTGAAAGAGAAGCCCAAGGTCCCTGGTGGTGGAACAGGGACTCCCAACAACCCAATTTGGCGGTTTCTGCTCTCACCACTGGCAAAATAGAACGCAGGCGCTTCCGGCGACGGCGTACGGCTCTTCCGTCCCCATCTTCAGAAACAAGGCCAGACCCTCTGTCTTTGTGGAACTAAGCTTGAAACCCTTCGAGCCTCAACAATTCCTCCCCAGATTAGAGCCGATCAAAACCCGAGCTCACCAACAATGCAGTAACACTGCTTTTTCCCCTAACAGGGCGGCGCAAGGCTCACAACAGTGACCACCCTTCCTCCTCATGTTCTCACCCGAAAACAGAGCGTGAGGCCCCCTTTAGGCGGCGACCTGTCCTCACGGCAACGGCCTCCCGAAGGAAGAGCCCAGAGCTTCTTGACGACAGAAGAGCCCAAAAGCTCTCTCTAAACTGGAAATCCAAGGCTCTCAACAGAATGGAGAGTAGGTCCCTGTCCCTGCCATGGCGCCCGTAACCATCTTCAGAATCCGGGCAAATGGGGCCGCCCAGTCCCCCGCTGGAGGCGCCCAGAGTTTACCGATGTTATCGGTCAAGCCTGGCACCGCAGAGCCCTCCGAGAGCATAACCCAGATGCATCAGCAGCGAGGTCGGGGAAGTCTCTCAAATGGCGCTCAACACCCTCGAGCAGAAAGGGTATACGGCTCCTCAAGAAGCCGCCCAGCATCAGATCAGTCAGTGCGACGCCATTCCACGGTCCGCCCAGAAGGGTCAACCAGGATCGTACGGTCCCCTTAGTTGACCCGTTTGGTCACGGTGAGGCCCGTGCCCGACGGCCCACTAGGGCAATGTGGTTGAACGGGCCCAACGGGCCCCGCACTTGTTCCCGCGTATTCCGGGAGATCTCCAAATATTACTGTGATCCACGATCACCTCCAAGCTGCCCCTCTGCCGGGCACGGCTCCAAGCCGCCCTCCGCAGGCGCATCTCCAAGCCGCCCCTCTGCCGGGCGCATCTCCAAGCCGCCCTCCGCGGGCGCTCCCCCAAACGGGATATCCTCTAACCCACCCTCCGCGGGTGCACAGGTGGGCCTCCCTCCGCGGGCGCATCTATGGAGCTCATGGCTCCAATCACATCCCTCTCACACTCCCCTCATTCTCGCATCCTACGCATGCATTCCTCCGTTTATTGCGAAAGATATCTGACTTGAACGTCGGAGTGTCGGCGGGGGTCAACCCCCTGTCGGCCTATGACCCCTTGTTTGTTGTTTGTGTTGTGCAGGTCCAAGTTCATAGCTACGGAGATCGGACCCTTCACCGGATGCGCAGCGTGATAAGGAATCCGAAGGCTCCCTAATCCGTACGGTAACCGCGGACCCAGGACGCAACATTGGCGCCGTCTGTGGGAAACGCGACAAAAAGCCTGGCGTCTTCCTTCAATACTCAATCTCACATATAAAAGCAGACAGCACTCAAGTTCCAGCCAGCGCCATGGCTCAGACCATGGCCTCCTATAGCGCTAATCCCACATTGGGTAGCCATGCCCGGGGGTTCCGTTCATTAACCCCCGGATGGGCAGAGAATAGCAACATCCGAAACGCAAATCATTTCCTCGGCTGGAGCGGGGTCATCGGTCGCGACGACCCTTCCTCAATTAAGCCATGCCTGGGGACTCCGCCCTCTAACTCTAAAATGGTCAAGGGATATCAGCGTCACGCTCGCGAGCCACCATATCGGCCGGAGACGAAGTCCCCCATTAGCGACGACCTCCCTTTTTTCGGGTAGCTGCGCAGACAAGTAATCGACCCCGGGAGTGAAAGGCACTCGCTATTCAGCGAGGTATGTTGGATCTGTGATCCCCAAACCATTCACACCAGCCGGAAGGTATAAACACTGGGGGCTTTGCCCCTCAACTCCCTGGCAACCAAAGAAGGCCAGCCTCAGCAAAGATCTGCCATGCATCGCCCGACCAATTCGGGCAAGGAATTGAACCCTTCGGAGCATAGGGGCATAGGCCGGAGCGCCTAACAGAGTACCCCGACAACCCTTCGAAGCCATGCACGTTGACTGCGTGCCCAAGACTTTGGACAAGACCCGATGGTGTAGCACATCGCCTGCCAACAAACACCTGCAACGGCTCCACACCAAACCCAGGTAAGTCTTACACTCATCATGCTACTTGCTTGGATCACGGTATTATCTGCTCATACGCATAATTGCATAACATGACATAAAAAAAATACGACCTAGACTGCCCCTAAGTCGGGAGGACAAACGTCCATCAGTAAAATCAGTCCTAGGCCCAGCGCCAGGCGGTCCAAACACGACCGTCTCGGGACTTCGTCTCCGTGCCAAACGGCCCGGGGACGGCCCCATGCATCTTGGCTCCGCGCCAACAGGCCCAAGCGGCCACCTGCGCTTTGGCTCCGCGCCAGACGGCCCGAAAATAGCCATCCGCAAGCTAAGACGTCTCATCCAAAGGACCCAAGCGGTCCGTCAAATAGGCTCCGTGCCGCAGGCCCAAGCGGCCACCTGCACTTTGGCTCCGCGTCAGACGGCCCGAAAACAGCCATCCGCAGGCTAAACGTCTCATCCAAAAGACCCAGTCGGTCCGTCAAATAGGCTCCGCGCCAATGACCCAGGCGGTCAAAACATCGGGCCTAGGGGCTTTTGAAGTCCCTAATCTACCGCCAGCAAAACCTTAGGGGGCGTGCGGCGACATTCTTGTACAGAAGAGAGCACCTTCTGTCTACAATGGTCGTGGGCTAGGACCTTAACTTGGTGATTACAACGCCTTAAGCAGTGGCCACACACCTCTCGCAATTATACGCGACCAAGGCCTAGACCCCGGAGTCCGGTTACCGTGACCTGACAGCCGCGCTGACCCTCGTTGTCGCTCTAAGGGCTTGGCGATGACATCCGCTTCACCGGATCAAGCCCCCCAAACGCGTGATTTGCTATGACATCCTCTGACGAAGGAAGAGCACAGCGCAAGAAGGCGCCCGGATGGGGCCTTGGCAACAATAACTTTGCAAGCTTAGCCAAAAGACAGGAGATGTGATCTCTAAAGCCACAGCACGGAGACGTCTCATTCCTCTGTCCTGCCAGGAGGTCATCAGCCCTGCTCTATCTTTTCAGCGTTGAGGCGTAGGCTTCGTCCCACAGCACGGAGATGCCTCATTCCTTCGTCCTGTCGGCACCGGGGCTCCCAGCCTGCGCACTTCATCACGGAGAAGTTTCATTCCTCCATCCCGAAGCACGGAGATGTCTCATTCCTCCGTCTTGCCAAGAGGTCCTCAGCCCTCCTCTATCTTTTCAGCATCAAGGCGTAGGCTTCGTCCCGCAGCACGGAGATGCCCATTCCTCCGTACCACTCTCTCTTTAGCGTCGAGTTGCGGCCTCCGCTCTTCAGCACCAAGGCGCAACCTCTACTCCTACGTACGGAAACGTCTCATTCCTCCGTCCCGCTAGCATTGAGGCGCGCCACTGCTCTGCAGCGTTGAGGCGACACTCCGCTCGTCGACACGGAGATGCTCATTCCTCCGCGCCCCTCTTTCTTCAGCATCGAGTTGCAGCCTCTGCTCTTCAGCGCCGAGGCGCAGCCTCTGCTCCTGCATACGGAGACGTCTCATTCCTCTGTCCCACCAGCATTGAGACGCGCCACCGCTCTTCAGCGTTGAGGCGACACTCCGCTCGTCGACACGGAGATGCTCATTCCTCCGTGCCCCTCTCTCTTCAACATCGAGTTGTAGCCTTCGCTCTTCAGCGCCGAGGCGCAGCCTCTGCTCCTGCGTACGGAGACGTCTCATTCCTCCGTCCCACCAGCATTGAGACGCGCCACCGCTCTTCAGCGTTGAGGCGACACTCCGCTCGTCGACACGGAGATGCTCATTCCTCCGTGCCCCTCTCCCTTCAGCGTCGAGTTGTAGCCTCCGCTCTTCAGCGCCAAGGCGCAGCCTCTGCTCCTGGGTACGGAGACGTCTCATTCCTCCGTCCCGCTAGCATTGAGGTGCACCACTGCTCTGCAGCGTTGAGGCGACACTCCGCTCGTCGACACGGAGATGCTCATTCTTCCGTGCCCATCTCTCTTCAGCGTCGAGTTGCAGCCTTCGCTCTTCAACGCCGAGGCGCAACCTCTACTCCTGCGCACGGAGACGTCTCATTCCTCCGTCCCACCAGCATTGAGACGCGCCACTGCTCTGCAGCGTTGAGGCGACACTCCGCTCGTCGATACGGAGATGCTCATTCCTCCGTGCCCCTCTCTCTTTAGCATCGGGGTTCTCGGCCTCCGCAACTTCATCATGGAGATGTTCATTCCTCCATCCATTCAGGAGGTCCTCAGTCCTCCCCTCTCTAGCATCAAGGCGTGGCCTCCGTGCTGCAGCACGGAGATGTCTCATTCCTTCGTCCTGCCAGCATCGGGGTCCTTGGCCTCCGTACTTCATCATGGAGATGTCTCATTCCTCCGTCCTGTCAGCATCGAGGTTCTCGGCCTCAGCTCATCAGTACGGAGATGCTCATTCCTTCGTACTTCTCTCTTAAGCGTCGAGGCGCCCTTCGCTCTTCAGCGTCGAGGTGTCACCCTCCGCTCTCGAGCGTTGAGGCGCTGCCCACCGGTCGTCGCGTTGTGAGGCGCCCTCGTTCTCGAGTGTTGCGGCGCTGCCCACCGATCATCGTGTTGTGAGGCGCCCTCGTTCTCGAGCATTGCGGCGCTGCCCACCGATCATCGCGTTGTGAGGCGCCTTTGCTCTCGAGCGTTGAGGCGCTGCCCACCGATCATCGCGTTGTGAGGCGCCCTCGTTCTCGAGCATTGCAGCGCTGCCCTCCAATCATCGCGTTGTGAAGCGCCCTCGCTCCCGAACTTGAGCCGCCGCTCTCCGCTCATCAGTACGGAGGTGCTTATTCCTCCGTGCTCCTCTCTCTGCACCGTCGAAGCACCACCCTTCGATCCTAAGCGTCAAAGTGTAGCCTCGGCTCTTTCGCACCCAGGCACAACCTCCGCTCCTCAGCACGAAGGTCCTCGGTCCGCCATTCATACGGGAGACCCACCGTCCTCCTGAAAAGTAAGAAGTCCCATCATCTAGGCATCATGGTTGCCCGACAGAAGCTGCCAAGACACTTGGCAGGCCCAGCAGTGTGGAACTCAGAAGCCATCCGAAAAAAGAAAATGCATGTCAACCCGCACAGCACCATCCCCTCGTTACATGCCGAGGGTTGAAATTCTCAACCACTCGACATGGGGGGCTAGTGTTGGGTCTGGTATTGCGGGCCAACCCGAAACTAAAAGCGTGCCGAAGAAGCTTCGTCAAGGCGGGAAACGTTTTGATTTTGGCGGGAATTAGTTCGATTTGGAGGGAAAATATTTACCCCTTTTCCAATAAAAGGGGAGGCCCTACTGAGGAAAAAGGGGGGTGAAGAACGGAGGAAAAGAGGTTAGCGTCGTCTGCGGCTCTGACCACTGGCGAAGACGGGAACTCTCTCTCTCTCTCTCTCTCTCAGTGAAGGATCCCTCCCTGACGGCGTTCTCTCTCTCTGCCGTCGACAGGCTGGGTGAGGCTCAGAGCTTCCAGAAGCAACACCCAGCCCCCTATCGTCGTGAAAGAGAAGCCCAATGTCCCTGGTGGTGGAACGGGGACTCCCAGCAACCAAATCTGGCAGTTTCTGCTCTCACCACCGGCAAAATAGGACGCAGGCGCTTCCAGCGACGGCATACGGCTCTTCCGTCCCCATCTTCAGAAACAAGGCCAGACCCTCTGTCTTTGTGGAACTAAGCTTGAAACCCTTCGAGCCTCAACAATTCCTCCCCAAATCAAAGCCGATCGAAACCCAAGCTCACCAACAATGGAGTAACACTGCTTTTTCCCCTAACAGGGCGGCGCAAGGCTCACAACAGTGACCACCCTTCCTCCTCATGTTCTCACCCGAAAACAGAGCGTGAGGCCCCCTTTAGGCGGCGGCCTGTCCTCACGGCAACGGCCTCCCGAAGGAAGAGCCCAGAGCTTCTTGACGACAGAAGAGCCCGAAAGCTCTCTCTAAACTAGAAATCCAAGGCTCTCAGCAGAATGGAGAGTAGGTCCCTTCCCTGCCATGGCGCTCGTAACCATCTTCAGAATCCGGCCAAATGGGGCCGCCCAGTCCCCCGCTGGAGGCGCCCAGAGTTTACCGATGTTATCGGTCAAGCCTGGCGCCGCAGAGCCCTCCGAGAGCATAACCCAGATGCATCAGCAGCGAGGTCGGGGAAGTCTCTCAAATGGCGCTCAACACCCTCGAGCAGAAAGGGTATATGGCTCCTCAAGAAGCCGCCCAGCATCAGATCAGTCAGTGCGACGCCATTCCACGGTCCGCCCAGAAGGGTCAACCAGGATCGTACGGTCCCCTTAGTTGACCCGTGTGGTCACGGTGAGGCTCGTGCCCGACGGCCCACTAGGGCAATGTGGTTGAACGGGCCCAACGGGCCCCGCACTTGTTCCAGCGTATTCCGGGAGATCTCCAAATATTACTGTGATCCACGATCACCTCCAAGCTGCCCCTCTGCCGGGCACGGCTCCAAGCCGCCCTCCGCAGGCGCATCTCCAAGCCGCCCCTCTGCCGGGCGCATCTCCAAGCCGCCCTCCGCGGGCGCTCCCCCAAAAGGGATATCCTCTAACCCACCCTCCGCGGGTGCACAGGTGGGCCGCCCTCCGCGGGCGCATCTATGGAGCTCATGGCTCCAATCACATCCCTCTCACACTTCCCTCATTCTCGCATCCTACGCATGCATTCCTCCGTTTATTGCGGAAGATATCTGACTTGAGCGTCGGAATGTCGGCGGGGGTCAACCTCCCGTCGGTCTCTGACCCCTTGTTTGTTGTTTGTGTTGTGCAGGTCCAAGTTCATAGCTACGGAGACCGAACCCTTCACCGGATGCGTAGCGTGCTAAGGAATCCGAAGGCTCCCTAATCCATACGGTAACCACGGACCCGGGACGCAACAGGTTGATTGAATAATTCAATTTTAATCAGGCATAGGTGCAAATACTTGTGGACTTGTAAGTGACTAATGGATTACAAAAGTATCCTTTTGCCCAAACAACGTCATTAACAAACATTGATATACAAATATGAGCTGTTTATAACCGCAACCCCCGCACCCCCCCCGGCGGGAAATATTAAAAAAAAAAATCTGATCAATTAAAGGCGTCAATATTTTTCTTACTTTTTTTTATTTTTTATATAATAATTTTTTGATTTTATTTTAACTATTACTTTAGCATTAATTTTTCAGCATATAAAGAAATCTTCAAAAAATTTACCATATTTTAGTGACACCTCATACGCGACATAAAAACCTCAGCATTACCTTTTCCGTTAGTCTTAGAATTGTTCAACATCAAGAGTATATATTACATGAATTTTTTATAATTTATAATCAATGCTATGGAGCGGCCAAAATTTAACTTTCATTTAAAATTTTATACGTTTAAAGCATTTTTTACAACATACGTATATTAACATTTAATTTAAGATATTAAACATTAAGATATTGACAAGCTGTTTTGATAAATTAAGATATTGCTCCGACATGTGGTATTCAAGCGACCTGGATCTCATTGTTATCATACTCGATCGCGGTCCTTCGGCTTTGATCCTTCGAGATTTCTAGTTCTCTATTTCTTAGCCTCCCGTTCCCTTTCGGCTGCTTCTAGTAAGCCTTGAGAGGAAACGGATTCCTGGCTCCCTCCCGTGGCTAGGCTTGTTAAAAACAATTGTTGACTTGATAATTTGAATAGAAATCGAGAAAAATCAAATAGAGAACCAGAACGACCAACCTCGCCACACCTTTATGGAAATCACCCAGCAGCCTACACAACCTTTTGACAAGTGCCCGCAAACAGACAATTCACATCAGCAGGCCGATTCCCCAATAATTAGCTCTCCTGCTGCGTATTTTGAGGCCATCCACATCCTGTTCACAGACAGCTAAGCTCGTGAAAGAAAATGAAACCTTCTCGATTGGAACAGAGAAATCCGACTAAATGTGAGGTCTAGAGCATCGGCACGTCGACGATGGATGCTCTTGAATGTGAAGATGGAGTACTCATCCTCATCATAATTCAGCAAACACAGAATTTGCATCCGAGCAGTTAAAATGTTCAAGAGGTATTAGTCTGGAGTATTTCAACAAGAACATGATGCAATAAGTGATATACACCCTCGGAGAAACATTAGATAAGCAAGTCCATCAAGGTTCTTAAACTCGGTGCTAAACAGCGTGCTTTACATGTGCACCCATTCTGCCACCTTGCGCTGGCTTGAATATATCTGCACTATGCCCCCCAACCATTTTTAGTAGTGAAACTGAAAAAAACATTACAGTTTAATTTTCTGTTTTTTTTTTTTTTTTTGTTGTCTCGGTTTGGGTTGCTTTCTACACTTCTGCTTCTAGACTTAGTCATGAACTACCAAAATCAGAAACCAATGGGCCATTATCGGCTTTCCCATGATCATATCAACCATTCTAAACCTTATCATCATGGAACCACCATCTTGTTTCCTTTGGAGATTGGCCATTTTTACAGTTCTGCACATAACGATCATTATCTGCAGGCCGTTGCTGCACAAAACCATGAGATCCTTGGATAAAGCTGGCTTGCTCATGTTAATTTAGAAAGCAATTAGAGAAGATATCAATAACAAGAACCAAATATATGGAAAATGAAAATTTGTTAACAGACCTTGGCAGGGGAGCTTGATAACATGGACAGGATGCTGATACAGATAGAACTAACATTCATGGCTGGGGACCATGAATCGTACAATATATCTGCAAGCACAGAAACCATAAGGGGAAAAATTGCATAACACTAAACCTTAAAAGATATGCCTCAGTCAGTAAGACGTTTAAATGCAAATCCCAGTGTCACACCACCAAATGCTTGCTGTCAACATTTCCTCAACTATCCTACCCTTTCACCTAATTTGAAGTCACTTCTGTACGCCTGAGGCAGATACTCGCAATGAAGACTACAAAATTTATAGATGCAAGAGGAAGGAGCATTGTAACCAAATTAATTAGTTTATTATAAATGAATATTTAATAAATTTATCAAGTAATTTGTCAATTGACAATTTTAATCATATATTGGATGATTAAAAATCTACAAACAACGATTAGTAAATATTAACTTATTAAAATGTTTACGTTTCTAACAAAACCAAATGAATACGTTTTCTAGAAAAACTTTTAAAATGGAAAAGTGAAAAGGAAAAAGAAAATTAAAAAATAAAAAACAAAAAAAAATTTTCCCAACCAAACAGGAATATCCTAATTTAGAAAGATTCCACAGTTCATCAATGGACATACACTGGTCCCAGGTTTTAGCAAGAAGCACAGCATCCATAATTAACGAAGTCAAGAATGAGAGAATTAACACAAATAACAACAATAGGCTTTACGTCAAAGTACTAGGATTCCAATCATCAATTGATCCATTCAATTAACATCCATAAACTGTCCACTACAACTCTATCACAAACCACGTATGCCAAAAGAGATGATTAGAGTCCACCTTTTAGTCGTCCTTGAAACACCGTAGATGTTGTAACGTCCATTTACCCATCAATTTTCATGTGGTCCCACTAATATTAATGGATAGATGAGACTATCACGTCACACAAGTATACTAAGGGTGGCTAGAGGATGTCCTAAGACTAGTCATTCTCGAACATAGCATTATAATCTTCAAATACTAAGGGTGGCTAAAGGATGTCATAAGACCAGTCAATCTCAAACATAGCATTATAATCTTCAAATACGTATAGAAAAAGAAATCAATACCTTATTCAAAGTCCAAAGCACTTAAAGTCCATGGACTTGCATAATAATTACTCCTAAAAGCCTACTCAGTGACAGCATACAAGTCATCACTCATCAAAACATTAATACGGGAACAATTGAATAATAGGTACCTAGGCATATATGCCCATTGCTATAAATGTGAGGATGCAAAGGCGCCGGAGGGACAAATATAACCTATTCAAGCCAATATAATTAGAAGTTAAAAGAAAAAAAATGAAAGATAACTTCATACAAGAGGATTCAAACGCAAGAAAGAGCAAATTACCTGCGGTGCTTCCATGGGATAATGTTCAGGAAAATCAACCAGAAGCTCATAGGTTTCATTAGCGTACAGCGTACCAGGTGCTCCGTTGACTTCAATCCGCCATCTAAAGAAAACCATATGAGCAAGGAAACAACTGTTGGTTTATAAATCACTCTCATATATGTCTCATACCCATTTGACATATCGTTCAATAACTCACACTACTGATTTGGGAAAATTACAGTGTAGTGTGTGATGGGCGCCTAATTGCCGCATGTGCACTGATTCCAAATTAGAGGCCACCCGAGGAACATGCAAGGGATGCACGAGCGTGATTTCCTGATTGATCAGTGTGCCCGATGTGCACTCAAAAAGACGCTCGTGCGCTGATTCCAAATTGGAGGCCGCCCAAGAAACGCACGAGCATGATTTTCCAATTGATCAGTGCCCGATGTGTGCTTGAGAAGGCGCTCATGCGCCAATTATAGTGGCGCTCGTGCGCGAGGCACGCCCAACGGGCTCTTGAGTGTCGATTTTGATATAAAATGTGCCTGATGCGATTTTAGGGTTACCACTTTGTAATTTTTGAGACTTTGAGCGCCAACCCTGTGAGAAAAAGAAGAAAAAGAGAGAAAAAAGGGAGAATAGAAAAGTTCGAGCATCCAAGCAAGTTCCAAATCGTGTTCCAATATATACCAACCTTAGGTACGATGTTCTTGAAATTGAGAAGAACGTTTTACCAATCTTATTTCTTCTCTTTCATCTTACACTCATTATTGCTCGGCCTTATTTATTATAAGATGTTATATCCTTATATTTTAGGAGTTTTTATAACTAAACGTATATTATATAGTAGATATTTGGGATATATAGTCCTATGGCTTTTCTCTCCCGTTCACAAGGAGGATTTTTTATATAAAATTGTATGCCATTTATTATTTGTGATTATTACTTGCTTATTGTGTGTTGTCGATTATTTTTTCATAGTTCAAATAAGCGGTCTAGTCCTAATAGCAATTCAACAGAAAAATGTAGATTTAAATGTAACGGAAAGAAAAGGAAAACGTATTTATTCCACGTATTGAATGGCAGAAACGTGATCAAATGGCAGTGAGAAATCGAAGTAAAACCTCTGAATATTATCGGTAACTTTGTGTTTGAAACCTGCCGGTGGATTAACCTGCCACTCCACGAGCTCTTTCTGCAGTCGATTCTGCGCAATCTTGCTCAGGACCTAGAATGAAACAATCGCGTAAAAAGAAGGGAAATTCTCAAGAAAACAAAATCCTATAAATAGCGATTGCTGAGAAAGTCAAAATTAGGGCCCGGTGCTTGTGTTGGGAGGCACACCTTGCCAGAATGAGCAGAGGAACTGGTCATGGCTACTCTAGAAAAGTAGACAGCGAGAGCGCCAAAGGGAGAAGAAATGGTATTTCTTCGATTTGTAGAAGGTTGAAAAACATTCGCACGGAGGAGACGGGCCGTAATCTTGTCCGGGCAGTTTTAATGTATTAGGAATTTTATGTAAAACTGCATAAGACTTACAACTGCTCAGATAATCATGTTATTATATAATTTGAAAGCATAAAGTTAAACAATAGTCGTATAACTACAT
>JAODPA010088220.1:0-24306 GCA_025585075.1 Nepenthes mirabilis
TATTATTATTATTATTCTCACATTATTCATCGTACCATTCTACAAATGAAATAATGGAATACTAATTCCTACCTTATTCTATTTCAACAACCAAATATAGAAATAACAATTTTAACTCTATTCTCATCCCATTCTATTCCTACATTATTCTATTCCTACATTATTCTATTTCAATAATCAAAAGTACCATTAGTTAATTGTGATAGGAAAAGATGGCTATAAATAAAGTCAATTCGGTCAATGTATGAATGCACAAATAACGTGTTTGTTTAAAATAAATTATTACATGTTGGATTGTCAGAAGATTGAGTTATCAGAGATTCGAATCATTAAATTGTCAGAAATTGAATAGTGAAAAATGGCATTCCAATATATGTTTTCCACTAAGTGCATCACCCATTCAAAGAATGCGAATATATAAAAGCCATGCTTAAAAAAAGAAAAATATCATTCGGGTAGTCTTATTCATTGATTACTTTCACAACGTACAAGCTTATAATAATAAAAGTATAATTTGGATAGAAAAGAAAAAAAATATAAGATAATAACCTGATAAAAATTCCTCTCTCTAGGAATTTTAATAGTACCGTGGAGGGAGGCAAAGAACAAAACTCATCCGCCTAAACTTGTGGTAGTTGCCTGGGTCCCCTCAAAAGTAAATATAAAGCCATCGACCTTGTTACAATAGTGGAGGCCTGGTTTGAGGATGAACGTTAAAGAGGAAAATTAAAATAATTTTCTATATAAAAGAAAGTAACAAAGACAGTATTCAAACGCTTCCATGAACTCTGGTCTCAAAATTTGGAGGGAAATTTTCGTTGCTTTTGGCAAGTGCTACTCGTAACAGTGAAGACACTATAATGATGCACAATAGACATATTGCCGAGTAAGGCAAAGAGTGCTCATCAATTTATAGTTGAGAGGAGGGCTTAGTGTGCATTTAACTAAAAAAAGATATCAAATTACAGTAATTGATGGCAATGACTAAAATTTTGTCAAATAAGACCAAAAATCAATAGAATATCTAAAAAAAGGTTATATATTAATGAAATTACACCTGGCATTTCATTGATAACGTGTTAGAAGTTGGAATTCAAATCTCCCAACATGGGGACCAGTGATGGGTATGATCAGAAGCAAATTAGTTTAATATTCAATTGGATAAAAGGCCCAGATGTTAACGGCTCGTTAAAAAATACCACAGAGCCTACAAGTTAATAGCACTCGAACGTCCGAACCAAATAATAAATTCGGAGCATTCTGACATTAAATAATTATAATGAGTGGTCAAAACGACGATATACCAGGAAATCAGGTGATCATATCATTAAATAGAGACGACCATTATATATTGCTAGCAACGCCTCTCACCACTGATTCGAAATAACGTCGTGCATACGCACCGATATTAGGTGCCGATTAGTAAAACGATGTCTTTGACTATAAATAAATTCTCTCACCAGAAAAAAGGGGTTACTTAATTAGTTAGGTATACAAAAGGAGTATAGCTCTTAAAACATATACTCTTTCCCATCCTCTGTCATTTCATTTATTTTCTTTTTAAATATTTTTTTAAAACTATTAAAAAAATTACTAATTTAAGCGTCAGATGATATATCAGGAAGTAAGTTTCATGTACTTCTTACCTCAAATTTATTTTGTCGTAGAGTATAGGATTCTGATTTATAGTTATAAAAACCGGATATGTTTACATTCGGATATCTAAGTGAAGTAGTCGGCTCCCTAATTAGTACAATAATTTTGATTCTTCGGACACATTAAAATAAAATACACCTTATTTTTTCAATCCTCCCAATTTTTTTTTTAAAATTTTATTCAAAACAAACAGAGCATTAAACCAACAGTCGAGCTATTGAGTTTGTTCAAGAAAATTTATATGAAAAAGCGATCAATTTATTGGTGGTGTTCTTGCAGGCCGTATGCCCTTCTCTTTGATTTTGTTTCTTTCATGAAGATCCAAGTTTCATAATGCGATAGTTAAATTATTAAATCTCCTCGTGAAATTGAAGTAGAAGCAACGTTATTTTGCAGGGCCGTTCGTCAACTGGACTTGTCTTCATCTTCTTGGAATTGTTTGTCGTGAACAAAATGTAAAGCTTCGATTAATCATCTAATCGGTTTTTTTATCCAATCGGTTTTGCGATACCGGTTGAAATTTGTCTTCAAGCGACTCAATTTTGATCGTTTCGTGTCAATCCCGCGGACGACGATTGGCTGAGACACCTCAGCGTCGCCGTGGAAACAACCGATTATCACCGGAACCACCATCTTCACAATCCCATCTTTTATTTCTACTGAACTCTGCTTCTCATCTGAGCAGCTTCTTTTTCTTTCTCTAGGCTCTGCAATTTCAGTCTCTCTCCTCATCTACAAAACAGACCCGTTTCACACCTCCGCAGTTCCTTCCCATCTCTCTCTCTCTCTCTTTCGATTGACCGATCTCGATCGCTTTTATAAAACTTCATCAATTGATACAGAATCGAAGAACAAAAATGATGGGCTATGACCACGAGCAAGAAGCCAAAGAGGAAGAATCACATCTCTACGCTTCCCCAGAAGAAATGGAGACTCTAGTCCTCGAAGATCACCCCTCATCGACCGACCATCCGGCCAACTTCGCCGCTTCCTCTTTCTCTGCACCGTCTCGCCACCCTCTCTCGCCTCCACCGGAAATCTTCACTACCACCGACTCCGTCGATAAGTCTGACGCATATTCCTTCGCACCACTTTCTCCGTCGCTGTCACACCACCGAGAGCAACGAAGCCCTAACTCATCTTTTAACTCTTTCCTCGAACCTCCCTCCTACGCCGACGCCATGTTCCGTTCCTTCGATGGAGAACCCTCAGAAGTCGACGGCCATGATCATTCCGAACTGTCAAATTCGGAGTATATCCACATTTCAGTCTCGGATCCGCATAAGGTTGTGGAAACCTCAAATTCGCTCGTTCCGGGAGGTAGTTACTACTACACGTACTTGATTACGACGAGAACGAACGTCGCAGAGTTCGAAGGAACTGACTTTGGAGTGAGAAGAAGATTTAGCGATGTGGTAACCCTGGCGGATCGATTAGCGGAGGCATATCGAGGGTTTTTCATTCCGTTGCGGCCAGATAAGAATGTCGTCGAGAGCCAAATGATGCAGAAGAATGAATTCGTGGAACAAAGGAGGGTGGCAATCGAGAAATACATGCGGAAATTGGCGAATCATCCAACGATTAGGAAGAGCGACGAGCTAAGGATGTTTCTGCAAGTAGAGGGGAAGCTTCCGCTGCTGAAGTCGATGGACATGGCGTCAAGGATGCTGGATGGGGCGGTGAAGCTGCCGAAGCAGCTGATGGGGGATCCGGCTGCAGTGGTGCAGCTGGACGAGGTGGTGCAGCCTGCGAAAGGAGGGAGGGATTTGTTGAGGATATTTAAGGAGTTGAAGCAATCAGTTTCCAATGACTGGGGAAGTTCGAAGCCCCTGATTGTGGAAGAGGACAGAGAGTTTATGGAGAGGAAAGAGAAGTTGCAGGGCCTTGAACAGCAACTTAGCACTGTGTCTCAGCAGGTTTTTCCTTTTACTGTGATTGTTTTAGTTCTCTATTCATTCTTAGTTGTTTCTTTGCTTTGTGCCATTAAGAAGCTTCACAGGCTAGATTTAGCTAGTTAGGGTTGTCTTGATCTTTTGTGTGGGTTGATAGTCATTCTTTGAATTGATTTTGTAGGCAGAATCTCTAGTGAAAGCACAACAGAATATGGGAGAGACAATGGGAGAATTAGGATTGGCATTTGTCAAGTTGACAAAGTTTGAGACAGATGAAGCTGTTTATGAGTGTCAGAGAGCGAGGGCCTTGGACATGAAGAATGTTGCAACGGTGGCAGTAAAAGCAAGCCGACTGTATCGGGAATTGAATGCTCAAACTGTCAAGCATTTGGTAATTGTTGTTCCTTGCTATGCACCATTAATATTTGTTCTGCTTTCTTGCTTATGGTATTGTAAAGTATTTCTCAACCGAGCGAGTTTCTGGAAACAGGAGTTAAGCTGTTCAGTTGTTGAACCTGTATGAGTCGATTGTGTTGCCTGATTGATTGTATCAATAGGTTGTAGATTTGATTAGTTTGAGGACATGTTCACTACAAATTAATCGCTCACTTGATAGCATTCCCTCTTTGTGTAACTTTTCTAATTACATGGGCTATAGTTTGGATTAATGCTTTCTTTGTCAGATATCTAATGAAAGAATTTGGTTATACAATGGTTCAGAATTTATTAAATGGTATCCCTTTCATTTTGAAGTAGTAGGCCTATGATGGAATCGCAAGAATAGGCATCTATTCCATGATATTTCAGCTCATATTTGATCCCATGATATTTCAGCTATTATTTATTCGTTTTATTATGTTTGTTTTTCAGGACATTTTTCTCATGTTTTTATCGAGGACTTGTACAATTAGTCTTTAAGACCTAGTAGTAGTGTATTACTGATCTTTAAATTGGACATGGGTTCCGAATAAGTTGGTAGCAGAGCCTTACATTAGCTGGTGAGAACCTTTCACTGTCATCATCTACGGGATTGCCACATCTTTGTTTAGTTGCAATAGCCTTGCAGTTGCCACAATTCCATGGCAATGCCTCAGAGATGTTTGGCGGTCATCTTGGACTACCAGAAGGTTCACTAACCCAAAATCGCAAGCTTGTACGTTTTGTTTTCCAAACTCTGATAACATTACATCAAGGCTTGTTGCCATCCCCAGTCAATGCTTGAAACCACCACAGTGGACCTGAGAAGACCTTCTAAACCATCGATTTCTTTCTTCCATGGCATGTGAAGTGAGTTTAATTCTTCATCTTTTTCTCTCTTTGTTCTTCAACAGGGACTGTGGTTCCCCTTTGTTTTGGCAAACAGAGAAAGTTCAGGTCCTTTTAGATTGGTCAAATAGTTGTTGATTCGGAGTTTAGATTGTAGCATTGATCCTCTCCTATGCTACTAATAATGGAAATACAATTGTTAGCAATATGCAATTCAATGCTCTAAGTAATCAGGTTGACAAACTTGGGACTCGAGTCGACCAATTGACCAAACAGCAGGACGATATTGGCAAATCTCAGGCTGAGACATTAATGGAGTTGGCTGATAAATTTGTCCAGTAAAACAGACTTCAGATGACTGTATCCAGTTTAGTAGATATGGAGAAACAAAAGGAGTGCTAGACCCGTGGTGCAACTTCCAGTTCGGTGACATTCACACTAAAGAGGGACAAAGCTCTCTTATGTTTATCAAATCGAAACCTTCTTTCAAAACTCAGATTGAGGATCAACACTTTGCCTTCTAGAAGGGATTGTCAGCTGAAAGATACTCCTATTATAATGTGCTTTTAAGCCTTTGATTTCACATGTTCCTGAAATGCCAACTCCTCTTCAACATCCTTCAAAGAGCAACTATAGTATTAAGGTCATGTTACAGGTGAAGCAGATGCACTGTCCGCATTGGTTTAATCAGTTGGATAATATCTTAACTTATTGTGGTGTTTGAGCATAGATGACGTTAATTTCTGTCAGCTGCTTCAAAGGTTATGCTATTTCTTGGTGGAGACAGTTGGAATCCCAATGTTGAAGTTGGTGAAGTACCAGCTCATGCATGGAATCACCGGAGGAAGCTTACGGTTCATGAAGTTCTTCTGGTTATTATAGAGAGGAAGTTTGAGTCAAATTGTGCAATTTGACTTGTGAAAAAGATGTAGAAGCTTCCACGAGGGAATTTCACAAGTAGGGTAGCTTAATGTAATTTTCAAGAAAATGGACAAGAACACCACCACATTATTTGTTACACTGAGGTCTTTGCTATAGTATTCAGTTACAACTGTGTGGTTAGTGCTTTCAGTCTGTTGTTGAACATGCTTCTTATGCTAAAATTACAGCAAAAAGGTCAGCATGATGACAGATTCAAAACGTGGACCTCCAAAACATGAAACATAACTGCCATCTACTGTGCCATCTAAGCAAGAAGCATCAAAGAAGGGAGCTGAGTATCCCTATGAGCGGTGTGAATGGGGGATAAAGGGCAATTTTATAGGCATGGCCCTGAAAGATTGACTATGTTGACTGAAAAGAAAAGCAGTGCAGTGGTGATAAATCTTGATGAAATAGTAGATTCAGTTGCATATCTAAAGGCGAAGATAAATGTTAGGAATATCCTATATTAACGTATTCCGTTAATAAGAAAACAGATGGTCTGAAGGACTCACAACTATCAACAAAGACTAGTGTACACAATATTCATATGAAGACTAGCATCCAGTATTTCCATGCCTAATAATGGACACCCGTTCTACGCATAAGCTCATTCTGTCTAGAACACTAACGCTTGATGCACGACTGTGTAGCATATAAGTGCATTTTATGTGGAATGTCCGTGTCTGATAGGTGTCTGTATCCTACATAAGCGCTGTTGGTTAAGAATGATTGCACTTGATGAGTGCCTGTGCGGTGCTTATGCAGTGCCCTGCTCCTGTCTTTGCATCTGATACTTGCCTAAGCAGTGTATGAGCATTGGAGCATTGCTTCTTTTTAAGACGCGATATTTTAGACTTATTTTCAACCTACTTTATAAATATCTTCCTACTTTTCACCAATGGTATATAGAGAATTGGTTACAAACCCTTGTGCTATCATTGTCTAAGCAAAAGAGATTTATTGTTAGAGAAAATCAAACCATTCCCTTGAGATAAAACTGTCAAGGTTTTGTTAACACTTTTATTCATTGTTTATACACTTGTTCTATCTTACAAAACTTCAGGGTGATGTTTGTGCCATGGACATTAGATTCCACTAATATGTTGAGATTCACTAATAAGTGAAGTAAGTTTGATAAGAAGACCGAAAGCTGTTTAATTTGCCGTTGTGAGAAAATCCGAGAAGTTCCTTAGTAGAGGTCAAAAATCAGAGTAAGTTGGTTATGGTTTAGTGTGTTTGTATCACCTGAACTGTAAGTTAACGTTCATATTACATCATTTAACTAGTTGGAGAAACTCGGAGGGTTTTACTTAAAAATTAATTGGTTTTTGGGATTTCTTTTCATTACCAAAATCAGTGCGTGTTATTTCATCATTGTCTCATATTTATTTCGATGCTAATTGTTTTTGCTATAATAATTTTATTTTCTTACTTCTAGAAGAGATTATACTTATGTGTATTACGAATTCATTCATGATTTGCTTTCGCTATTTATAAAGGATTTAAATGAATCGTGATTAGGGGTTCTCTAGTCTTTCAATAAAGAACAAGATCACTAATCATGTAGTGTGTGTAGTGACTTGTGAACGGCAACAAATGGAAGAGAGAGGTAATTGAACTAATGCTAATCCCACAACCTAATAAGTTATCTGTGACATTGGTGTTATTTCTCAAAATGGAATGAAGAAGGAGCATGACATGGTGGACACTGGAGGAGAAGTGAATAGGATTTTTGAAAAGGTAGGTTGTAATCTTTGAGTTTGTATAACGAAATGTTGAAGTGTACTGTAATACCAAAATTTTCTATTTGTGTTTATCACGTCATAATTTTTATATATTTGGTAAATATTGGAGGTAATTGTATAATGAAAATTGTAAGAAAATCAAGTTTGGAGGGTTGAGGTTTGGCGCCTAATAGGCGCACAAGTCATGCTTGTGCGTGTTTGAGGTAGAATCATTGCACTTGATGGGCGCTCATGTGTAGTTTGTGTAATAAGGGTGGTACTCATGCGTAGTTTGGATAGAATGAGTTGTGCTAATGTGTAGGTTGGGCACGCTTGTGCATGCATGAGATTTGGCCTTGCGTTTGATGCACACCTGACCAGTGCTTGTGGACCAGTCTGGCTATATAAAACCTTTTGTTTGATTTTTAGGCATTTTTTTGCAAAGAGGAGCGGAAGAGAGAAAGAAGAGAGGGAAGAGGAGAGAGAAGGTAAAGGAAGGTGGTTTTGAGGCTAATTTGCATTATATTGGGTAAATTTTTAGTCTAAGGTAAGCGCATTTGAGCCCGTTCCTTCATCTATTGTTGAAATCTTTTGATTTTCCGTTCGATTATCGTTTAGATATATATGATGTCATTTTTTTTCATCCCTTTGAATATTTGTTACATGTATGTCTACTTTGAAAGAACATTCAGACATTTTGAAGGTTTATGTTTATGTTTAAGATATTGTTAAGAAATTTATTAAATCTTTTGTGTGTTTGACTTTGCATACTATTTTTATACATTTATTTGATGAAAACTCTAATTTGTAGAATGGAATAGAGAGCTTATTTTCCTCCGATTTGGAAAAATCTCAGATATTTGGTGTGTTGTGGAGTTTTCAGTTTCGCATAAATAACGATCATTGTAAGGGAATTGATGGTTTATGTTCGTGCATGGCCTAGTATGCTTTGCGCAACTCGAAGATCGCATTTGTCATTCACGTGCTGTTAAAGAAAGTGGCGTTTGACCCTATCTGTTGGATAATGTAAACAGCTTGCTTTTGGGTCTAGAACAATAATGCATGGGCCTCAGGCTATTGGGAATATGTATCATTTGATTTTTAAATATGTCATTCGATTGGTTGGTGTGTGATTCATCAATCTTTTGTTTTGAAGTTTTTATTTGTTTTCGATATAATTTTGAAAATTTTCACGTCTTTGATATGTTTTTATGTGTCTTATTGACCTTCATATGTTTCGTTTATTTGTATATATTAGGCATTTCATATGCAATCATGTTTAGAACATGTTTATCGTGAATTAGACATTTTGGATTTTCACATATGATTGCAATTTACTGTTTTTTATGCCTGGTCACTTCTAGAACATACCAATCTTAATGTTAGGCAATTCGATTTTGTGGTTGACTTTATGTGTGTGATCTTGACATGTGATATTTTGCTAGGAGACCATGACAGTATGCCAACTTCATGAATTATGGCAGTCTTGAAAATTCTGTGATTCACAAAGTTGGCACAGAACCTTATTTGTCGCTATCACAATTTATTATTCTTCTTGGCCTAAAAGTTCCTCATTTTCAAGCACTCCAACTCAAGGATGAGTTGTTTGTTTTCCGATTAGTGAGAGATTGATGGGAATTGCAAGTATAAGCCTCTGCATTCTAGTCTTGAATCAAGCTCATATTGAAGTCCATGTTAGAGCCTGTGATTGTGTATTATATATTTATTTAATTTATTATCCTATGGAATATTTTATTAATGTTTAATTAGGATTAGGATTTCCTGAAGTCCTTAGTTTCTTGTTTTGCAGGCGTTATTAGTTTTTAAATACTGTCCTTAGTTTCTCATTCTGCAAGTGTTATTAACTTTTAAATAGTACCTTTTTGTATCAGTTATTTGGCTTGCATTAATGAATTGAAGTTTGTGTTTGATTGAACATTGATTCCCATCAGCCTCAAGTCTAGTTTTGTCCAAAATTAGAGTGAGATGCATGACATGTCTAGAAGAATTTAGGTGTGCCATTAATAGATAGTCATGTGGAGCTTAGCAACAATATAGACAAGGCAAAACTTCATCATCTAGCGAGCTTTGTGTTAATGTTGGCTTTTTTGAGTAAACCAGAAAATCAAGTAGTGTGATTCTCCCCCCCCCCCCCCCCCCTCAAAATCAAAACCCCAGAGTTCATAAGAGTTGTGAGTAAAAGCCACCAATATACCCATATGATTGACTAGAAAAGTATATATAAAAGCAAATAACCTAACACGATGATGCACATGCAATCACGTAGTCTATTGTTATCATAGAAAAGCATGTATAAACCCAATGTTGTGGATGCTATCACGAAGTCTACATTCTATAATATGATTTGAACTATAAACAGTGTTGTTCTTAAATGGAGATTTTATGCTATTTAGAACTCCGAAAGAAAGCTCTGCTTTTCATGTTCATCAACAAAAGCCGAAATATGAGGGCGAGGAACTGATGAACTAGTCTTGTCATGAGGTTTGCTCTCAGAGATTTCCAACCAGACCCTTGATTTGAAGACACTGAACAAAATCAACTGATTCTCGTCTAGGGGATGGCAATTGTGTTATGTCATCTTGCAATTAGGTCAAGTCATAGTTGTCTTTGCATTGAGAGACTATTAGCTCTAGGCTCTAGCCTAACCGAATAATCTATTTGAGTCATGTGGGCCCAATGAAATTTGTGATATTTTCATATGATGTGTAACTTATTTGGTAAAATACAAAGTAGCAGATTGTGTAAACATTTTTGACTGGAGTCATTCTTAAGTTTAATTAGCATTTTGACAAACAGATGTAAGCTGACAAAAATTGAACTTTTGCATATCTCACTTAATTGGACATCAGTTGGATTGGGTCTGTAACAATGTAATTCTGTAATTAATTTCCAAACAGGTTAATCTTGCATTCATAAGTCGGACCGGATTTTGTCATGTCAACCCATTTAATAATCCTGCCTGTCTTCTCAAACTGAGTCTGTTAATTTCATGTCAGAAGCCCGTCATGCTTCTGTCATGCAAGAAATTTCCACTTGTGAATTCTTTTTTTTTTTTTTTTAAACGTGCCAAATCCAAAAATCTTCTTGCAAAAAACCCTGTGAAGGATAGGGTGACTAATTCAGCTCTCATTTTCATCACAAAGTGCAAATAATCAAGCTTGATCTTTCTCCCTTATTTTGAATTTGTCAAGGCCAGAAACTGCCATACTATCCTACCAAGTTCAGAAACCTAGCTTTAGAGGCTTTTGTTCTTCTGATTCTTTTCCAAATATATATGAACTCCTGCCCATTTTATCTGTGAATACCATTTAGCTGCATTCTTCTCATGGTCCTTCGCAGTCATTACATGAGTGGACCATCAGTGTTTCAAATTGGTATGAATGACTGGTAGTTGATTCATAATCCAGCCTCTTGTATTGCGAAATAGTAGGATATTGAGTGTTCTGAGTTATGCATGCTTCAGTATGTTGTCTGATTGGTAATAACTATGTATCTTTCGCAGGATAAGCTCCATGACTATCTTGGGATGATGCTAGCAATTGATAATGCATTTGCAGACAGGTCAAGTGCCTTGTTGACTGTCCAAACACTGGTTTCCGAGCTATCTTCTCTGCAGTCAAGAATTGAAAAACTTGAAGTTGCTTCATCCAAAATATTTGGTGGAGATAGGTCCAGGATGCGTAAAATTGAGGAATTGAACAAAACTCTAAAAGTGACCGAGGATGCTAAATGTTGTGCAGTCAGAGAATATGAAAGGATAAAGGTAATATTTTTAGGTAACATAACAGTTTAGTTTGTATATTCATCGGTCAAATATTACAATTTTATCCTCACCCCTTTATTCATGGCAATATAGCAGCAAAAGGAAAATAAATTTCATTTTTGAGAACAAAGAATTGGTAAAACTATTTTCACCCAAATTTTAAAATCATTCAAAGTGGCACTTTTCTATCATTTGATACCAAAATGTTGGGTTGGACTAGTTTTTGAATTCTATGCCCCTCTTAAATCCCCATAGGTCTAAATTCATTCGTCACCTAAGTCTGAAAGCGACACTAAAACTAATAGTACATGGATTGAGTTTGGGAATAGGGTTTAGATACCTAATCTATGGCACACATGCTATCACATAACATCGTAAGTGCTAATAATGGTATTTTGTTGATTTTTGTAATCAAATGAGGAAATAATTGCACCTGAGTAAAATTTTAGTCTCCAAAACTGCTGTGATGTTTTGTATTAGGTTGGCCTAGTGTTAATTATCTGTCCTCCTCTTTCATTGTTGGTGCAAGTAAATATTTCATCAAAGTGACAGATGATTATCGGGTGGACTAGTTGCATTAATACAAGCCATTTGCCCATCAATTAAAAAAGCAAGAATTATTGAAATTCACCGAGGTGAATTTTAGATATAGCTTATCCAACTTCAAATTTGTTTACATTGGACATCTTGTTCTTATAAGTAATCTTACATCCTTCACCCCAAATAAATCTAAAAAGAAGCGATTGAAACCCATTATGTTGTTGCTCCTTGGTATGATCAAACTGTAGTTTAGAAAACCTTTGGACTTCTGAAAAGTTCCTCTATTCCTAGCAGACCAATGAAATTTCAAGAACAAGAAATTTTCAAAAAATATATATTTTTTGCAATTCTTAGTTAGAATCTTAGAAAATTTTTTTCATCAAAATTAAACAATTTTAGCAATCCCTAACAGTGGAATATGGAGTTTTTATCCTTCTCTGTTAATTTCAATGAGCAGTTAGCAAGTGGTTGGTCCTGAGAAGCTTCAGATATTTACGATAATATGCTGCTGAGTGAATAATTATCAGATTTCATCCTTCTCATAGTCATTTCGAATCATGGATGAAGGGGGGTTGCGTTAGGTAGTGGACAACCTTATAAAATTTTATCAACTCATATGAGATGAATTCAAGACCTAATTGTTTTATGTGATTGAAACATAGATATAAATATGGGACGCAATGTGCACCTTACTGTCGCGACCATTAATGTGGCTGCGACGCCACTGCAACTCTTACTCTTGTTGACCATATGTCCACGATGCAGCTACAACTCTTACGTTTGCTGACCATACGTCCTCGGTGCAACGCTGCAATTTCAAACTACGTAGTGGAGAATGATTAACCTAAATGTATTGACTGAGGTAGTGAGGTGGCATTAGGCTAGCCATCTTGTGTAGATCTTAGTGTCAAATGCCCTAAGCACCAACATGTCTATAAAATAGCATTGGTAAATGCAAAGATGTTAAGATGGATGTTTGGATATATGAAGGGTTGAATTCATGATGATGTTATTTGGGAGTTAAGTCGGAGTGGGACCAATTTGTGATAAAATTTAAGAAATGAGTTTGAGGTTATATGAAAGGGGTATAGGCGAACTTTAAAGTGATGAAGGAAATCTTACATATTCTGGGTTAGTGAAGAAAATGGTCCATAAAAGAGCTAAATGATGGCGAAAGATTCCTTTAACTGACTCGACTTAATGGTGTATGCTTGTTAGTTTTGAAAACCCTAAGCTATATCAAAGAGAGTTTTTGCCATTACATGTAGGGGATTTAAGTGCTGTTTGGTTGACCGTAAAAAGAGAGTTGAAAAGTTAAATATCAAGCTCACTTCTAGGAAATGATATTGGGGTAATGTTCATGTATGTAAAGTATATATTTCATTGCTAGTGACAGTGGTGAGATATGACTTTCACTTCCATCACTACTGCAATTTAAGGATTGTGAACAACTTGAGTGAACTGGGTTGTGCTCTATTTGAGTTTGTTGGTGGCTCCTATGAATTGTTATGAAAGATGAACAATATAGAGCATGGATAAAAATGTGTGCATCAGTTACAGCTATGTTGATCTTGAATAAATTAGCTAATATGTATCTATATTGGACATTTCATATTTAATTTTTTTTTTTTTTGCAAAGTATAACTTGACAGAGAAATATCGTCTAATATATCGGTCAATTTTTTGTAAAATTGGATAATATTTTGAATATTAGCCAATATGTTAAGATGTATTGCTGATAAGGCGACATATGGCGATATTGTGAAATATCGGTATTGGGTGGCCACACTGTTAAGGATTTTTTTCAAGTAAATACTCACTTCATAAATATAATGCTCAGCACAAAAGAAAAAGTAATGTTGTTAGGTTTCCTTTTTGGTTAAAATGTTACCAGTTAAAAGTTTAAAAAATTATAAAATATTATAACTTTTGTGTGCATGAGTTGAACATCAAAAACTTAATTTGTGAGATCATTCAAGTAGCTAGAAATCAAATTCAAAATGAGATCATTTTTCTGGGCTTGAGTTGATCTAAGTTGCTCCTGGTCTTCGTAGATGTCTTTTGTTGGAGTATAAATCCACCTTCATATCCTGATCAGTATTAGTAATTGATTGAGATACATATAAGAGAATTTACTTTGAGACATGAGAGATTAAGCTGAAATGCATTGCTTTTGATGCCAGATGAATGATGCTGGCTGTAGGCTGTAGCAGTATCTGCTTGTGTAGTGGTGGTTGTAGAATTGTTGCTTGGTGATAATTGGAATGGTTAAAAGGCAAAAAATTTATATGAATCATTGAGTAAACTAATGTTTATTGTACACAAATTTGTGTTGTGTTGAAATTCATTTATTTTAAATTGAATTGAAGAAATGGTCCTGCATGAATGTTGTGCCTTTGTAGTAACTCTTCTAATTGACAAGACTGATGGCATCTGTAAGTTCTCGAAAGTGTGATAATAATCGAAAGCATATCGGATAAACTTTTGTTGAGCAATCTATATGGTCTTCTTAATCATATGAAAAAAGGGAAAAAAACTCTATAATGACTTCTTACATTGATTTAAGTCCTGCTCCTTGGCGGATAGAGTTTCCTTAAGTAAACTATGTATTTGGGACCTGTACATTATATTATTGGGGTCTTTCTTGTTTGAAACAATTGGGATTTTTTTGGGAGATTGGATGCAATTACAAATTCATGATTTGGCATGCACATATTGAAAATCTCTCTCGGATTCAATATAGGTCTTCTTACTTTTGTGTACTTTTTTCTTCCGGTTGGGAACTTATGAACTGGAGCCTTTCTGCTTAATGCATTGTGAACAAACCCATGGCACATAAACTGTGTTTTGACTGTTTTTGAGCGTCTGGGCACTCAACTAGTTCATTGCATTTGACTTTCTTTTCAATGGCTACTTGTAGACCCACATCTTTCAGAACCCTCACCTGCCGTTGTCTTATTCCTTACAGGTCTTCCCGGTTTGTTGATGATACCAGGAACTGTAATTGGATCCCCACCCCCTTTTCCATCAACATACTCTCACCATTGAAATAAGCATATTTGCTCATTTGCTGTAGCAATCTGCTTCTTATAATTCTGGTTCCTTTCTATTCTCTCTTGTAGCCAATATGGCATGGTGACAGTGGGTCCCTGTGAGATACCAACTCTTACATGAGCAACTACTGGAATTCAAATCAACTAAATGTTTGTCCATTCCAGACTTGATAACTTCCATTGCTAGTAAACCAATGCTTTTGTTAAAACTAGACATATATTAAAATCCTTGTCAACTACATCATTCTTTTTGCAAACAAGTGCTCCTTAGCTGCCATGTTATCCTCTAGAATGCCTACAAAATATATCCATAGCACACTTTGAGTTCTGACATGTTTTTGATAATACCATCAGTTATTGCCTTTCCAATGAAGGCAGCTCTGCACCATCACTTGAGGCTTTGCATCCAAGCCTCAACCGCATTGTGGTTCCCATCTTTCTATTGCTTCTTGTTGTCAAACATGTAATTAGTGCTGGATTATACTAATCCTCAAAAAGAGATATCTGTTCAAATGACCTTTGAAGTTTCCCACCAATTTGCATATACATGCCTTGCACAATATTTGTGTTGAGCATAAGCAAGGTGCTTCACAAGTTCCATCAGTTCCAGAAAACTCCATGAAAAAAGCAAATGCATATTGAAAATCCATGACCATCTGATATGGGCATCTCTTAGAACAAATACCAATTATCCTAAATTTCTTTGTCAACTACGGCTTAGGACATAGGATACATAGGATTGTTGGCATCTTGACGGTAGTTACCAGATTCACATTATTGATTAAAAGAAATTTCCTATAGTACACTTTGCTCAACATGTGGCGCAAAGAAATGTGACTTTTTTCATTAAGAGTTTAACATTGAACACCACAATTGGTATGAGGTATCTTGCAGTAATTGAGGGATTAGAGAAACCCAGTAAATATGATAAACCAACAATAGTAGGCATGAATTTAAATATTGGTATTGGCATTACTGTTTTAAACGTATAGGTTGTGGCTATGGATTAATTATATCGGTATTGATCATGATTATATTGGTCGGCCGTATTGGTCAATATGTATTAAACGTTGCGGATGTAAAATAATTTTTATTGTGACCAAATCACGAGTTATATATTGAAAATTTACCTTTTTTAATTATTTAATTATATATTTGAAGAAATTGAGTCAATTTATTAAAATGGAGCTTTATATCCTTTTAGGTCATTTTAAATATATTCAAAAACTTTTGATTTATTCATGTTTTATGCATCTATATTACATTTGGCTTCTTGGAGGCTTGGTGATATTTTAAAACATGTATAGTTAGGCTATAAGAGTGAATCAAAATAAGAAAGGTTGTTATATATCAAGATATATTACCAATACGAAGATATATCAAGGATAATTTCCGGTATTGAGAAATATTGGTATGGCCAACCTGGTATTGATACATCTAAGCTAATATTTTGATCCATGGTTGCGGTCGTAATGGTAGTGGTCATATTAGCCGATACATATTGATAATGGGTATCTTGGACACAATATTTCTTTTTCTCATGGCCATAAT
The DNA here is from genome assembly GCA_025585075.1 of Nepenthes mirabilis. Taxonomy (NCBI): domain Eukaryota; kingdom Viridiplantae; phylum Streptophyta; class Magnoliopsida; order Caryophyllales; family Nepenthaceae; genus Nepenthes; species Nepenthes mirabilis. The sequence goes on from JAODPA010088220.1 coordinate 16,391, forward strand.
ATTTGAGTTATATATTGATATTTGACCCGCATTTATCATATAATTGTATATTAGAAGAGTTTTAGTTGAATTTATTGAAATCAAGCTTAATATCCTCTGGGGACATTGAAAAAACATCCTTAGACATTTCATCTATTTTTGTCTTGTATAAAACATGTAGATTCAGACTTCATAAAAGAGTTAGATATATTGAAAATGTGTAGATTTATGCAAAAAAGGATGATATATGGAATATCATGTGATATATCGGGATACGTGATTGATATGGAGAAATATTGCAGTAGCTGATGGGCATGGAGAAATATCGTGCTAATTTCTTGGTATTAGGAAATATCGATATTGGGACCTCCCGATAATGTATATATTGGTTGATATTCAAAATAGTGGCCAATATCTTAGTCAATGGAAGCAAATAGTTGACCACCTATATGTGTATTCAGAAAAAAAATCCAACTAATCACCTTTGGCATCTTAAGCAAGCTTTCTTCATTGCTTGGAAACAAATATAAATCCCCTTAAATACAGATGGACAATTTGATGTCTGCTTCTCAGTGCACGACTACACTTTTTTGTTCTTATTCCTTTCTAGCAGCTTAAATGTAATGTCCCTTCACCTTCCAAACTGTTCTTCTATGCTCCTTGAATCATCATCTCTAGTGTCTTACATTTGGCCCTTCTGCGGACAATACCCTTCCTTCCCAGATCCTTCTCCCATGCGTCCCTTAATTTTGTATGCTTCCAAGATGTGAAGTTTCTAATACTATTCAAGCAGTGACTTTCCAACCTGTGTAAGGACTGCTTTTATTCCTGTACCGTTATTGCAGCTGTGAGGCGTTTAATGAACTTTAACTAGATAACTCTTTTCAGATTGCATCCAAGATCCCCCCTCTTCCACTTGCATTTAGCATTCATACTTTTTTTTTCTCTCACTGCATCCTCACCACTTTTGTAAAGCATTAAATCATAGCCTTGAATAACAGGTTAGTCGTCCAGGGCATTTTTAAATTACACTGGACAGGTAGATGCAAATGCTGACCTCAAACTCAATGTCCCGGGAATTCTATGATAGAATGATGAATAAGCAAAATTTTCCATTTGTGTCCAAATCTATCGTCATGTTCACTACTTGGAGGACTGATGGTGTGTCCAAGTCATTGTCCTCACCCCCATGATAAAAGTATTGATATTGGTATTTGTCACAACTGCATCAATATCCGCCATATCATTATGGAGTATATTTAAAACATTTGGATATAGTCTTCCAAAACGAAGCAAAGCCAAATATTACATATATTACGATATGAAACCAATACGGGGACATAATGCGTTAATTTTTCGGTATTGAGAACCCTTGTTACCGATATATGTCAGCCAATGTTTCAAATAACACCTAATATTCTTATACCCATCATCTTCGTTGAAAATGGATAAACCAACCTCATGGACTCTATCCTATGTTTGAATTAAGTTCATCTAGATTCGTTAACCTCCCACCCTTTTATTATTCATCTTTTCTGTGACTTGTAGCCTTGTACTGATTCTTCCTTGTCAGGGTAATGAATTTGCATCCCTAGTCTATCAACATCAGTTTCATCTGCAATCTCTTCAGCATCAATGTATTCTTAATCAGCATCAGCAAGATCATCATGTTCAACTCCAAATCTTCTATCAGCTTCGCCTTTATCAGTGCTGAACTGCGATTTGGATCATAATATAAGATCTCAGTAGGATGACATCTAAGGTGATTAACAATAGCTTGTCCTAATATTGATTTCTACCTGGCATAAATGAGTCCCTTTATTAATAAGGGAAAACGTTGGCATCCTACCTAGCTACTTATAACCTGAATTGAACCCCCATTTGTATTTGTTGCTTGACTGATGGAAAGCTTGACTTGTAAGTTGTAAGCTAGCACTTAAAGGGAGCAAACAATTGACATAGAAACTAGAGGAGCTAGATGATCTTCGTGGTTGAAGGGAGCTTTACTCCATCTAGGGAATTGGAGATCATAGTTTCAATCCTAACTCTTTGTTCCTCTTTGAACTAGCAAACTCATCATCTATATCATACTTGCCTCATCCCATTCCATGGGATAGTCGCTCCGGAGGCCAACTTCCTACGACATGAATCTTGTGTCCTACATTTGTGGATATACATATATATATCTATATACAAAAGAGGAAAAATGTGCATGGGAAGTTAATCTGGCACTTAGATGGAACTTGTCAAACTCGTCCAGCAGCTCTCTTCACCTGATGCAGCCAGCATTAAGTACCACACTGTAAGAACAGTGTCATATCCTCGATTGTTTATTGATTACACAATGTTTTCAGTTAATCAATCTGGTTCAAAAACATAGCTACTTCCCAACCAACATTATCAAATTGGTGTTTCTTTTGAAACCCCACCCATGGGGGATAATGATTTCCACCATCTTCCATTCTAACAAATAAACTTCATAAAGAACACATCAACGACCACTGAGTCTGTGTGCAACATATTATTTTTGCTTCACTAACCTGGAATTCATGCACCAGCAGTTATCCAGTTTTGCCAAAGAAAGAAAATAAAAGAAGGAAAACTAACTCAAGAGAAAGAAAATTACTTACCAAAAACAACTTATGAGAAAAATAGAGCTGCATACAACGATAAGCATATCAAAACGACAGAGATACATTGAGATTGCAGAGAAAGACAGCACTAGTTAATAACCTTTAGATTTAATTAGAAAGAGTTGTAGTGGTTTATGAAACCGTAACAAAAGAGCATTCTCTTCACATCTCATGAATAAAAGAAGGGTATTTTGATTTATAGCTTTTGAAATCCCATTCCGAGAAATACAGGAAACTTCATGGCTATAAATCTTTTTCTTCTTCCCCTTCCCCAAGGTAATTCGCTAATTTTTGGGTTCTTGACATGTATGAGATTATTGAATTCATGCAGGAAAATAATCGGAGTGAGCTTGACAGGCTTGACAAAGAAAGACATACAGACTTTCTGAATATGTTGAAAGGGTTTGTAGTCAATCAGGTACACCTTTTTGCTTTGAAATTTGTGAAGATTCTTTGTAACATTTCTCTAGTCTAAATTTCAGCTTAAAAAGAAGCAAAAAGGATCAATGAGTTTTCGGTACTTGACTCCACTGGATAAGTCAGTTGCCAAAACTGTGAAATTTTATCAATTGTTGGTTAAGTCACCTCTGCTGTATTCTGGTTGGTAAGATCCCAGTTACCAAAGGGCAGTTCCTGGGTTTGAATGCACTCATAGGACTTTCAAACTTTTTGACCGGCAAAATTATAAAAAAAAAAAAAAAAAAAACGTAGGAGATGAAAGCCTCTGCTGTAAACAACCCGGAGTAAATCCTATATTAAGCCACAGAGGTGGGTTTCACTGTGGGGCCCATCTCTTTGTGCCTTACTGCAGGATTTTCCCGGTAGAGGATGTCCTCCTTTCAAATTTAAGGCCAAAGACAACACGTGGGACTCAGCTAAAAAAGACAGCATGTAGAGGTTTAAAAAGTTGGTTACATAAAGATGGAATTTGAGTGTTTCTTTGTGGGGAGTCCAACTTTATCTTATATGATGTTTTTGTCTTTCTTACTGAATGTCTTACACTTTGAAAGTGATTTCACTATTTCAGTCAGTAAAGAGATCTTTATATCTCGTCTACCAGTAAGTGTTTATTTAGGGATTCTAATAAGATGATCTAAGCTATCTTGATCCATTGTTGTGGTTATGTCTTCATTCTATCCAACTTTTTATATTATGTGGCCAATAATGTACTTGAAAGTAGAATCACTATCTTTGACAATTGAACGATTTAAGACTAATAATCCAGTGCCTTAAACTGTTCAATTTATTTACTTGTGGGTGGGATTATTGGATCCAGAGTTTGCTCCAAAGTGTCGTAACAGCATGATAGAGGAAGAGAGGAGAGATTTTCCATCATTTGAAATTACATTGTTACTTTATCAACTTAAAACAAAATATGACAAGTGATGCAAAAAAAAAAAAAAAAAAGAAGTTTTTTTGTCGCGTGTAACTCGTGTATATAGATTGAGTTTGTAGCTAATAGAAATACTTTATATCAGGAATGTGACATCTATATGTAGACGTCAGCACTGGGACAATGATAAAAGTAGTTTGACTTGTTGCATTTAACTAATGTGTATGTGTAGCTAAGATAAATACTTTATTAGGAATGTGACATCCATATGTAGACAATGAGCTTTGGCATGATGACAAAGTTGCTCTAGTGTGTTATGAAGTCACATGTTTGACCCACGAAAACTACATTTTTGTAATATAAGGATAAGGTGGTGTTTACTCGCCTTGGAGCCTTCAAAACGTAGGAATCCTCGTGTGCACTAGGTCACCATTTTAAGTAACCTCCAAGTAAAAAAAGCTGCAGTTTCAGATTATACATATTGTTGTATAATCGCGTATGTCTATGATTGTATAAAATATTTTACAGAATCAATTAACCTTTTAGAAAACTGCTCAGGATTGTATTTTGAAGTTAGATGAGTTCATGTTAAGCCATCTGTATTTTACTTCATAATTAACATGTAAATTCACTAATTTTGCATTGGGCTGTGCTTGACCTGTGTTGGCAGTTCTTATTGAAAATGGCCACCCATCAAATATTATTTGCACTCATCAAACAAGAAATCCACTAGTCCCATCATATCCATCTACCTGAACTCGGGAAGTTCCCCATCATTTCCATCTCCCTTGGTTCTTTCTTTCAATCATGGGGCAAAATAGCAACTAATATATACATATCTACTGATATATATCGTTGTCGGGTCTCCTGTTATTGATATTTTTTGATACCGTAGAAAAATTGTGATATGTTTTCGTGTTGGCGGTTTATTAACTGATATTCCCCCCAATTCCTTTGTTTATTTTTACACACTGTGAGAGAGGAGACAGAGGGGTGCCATTGTCATCAAACTGTAAGACCCTGTAGTGATTCTGAAGAAGCTTTGTCCTTATTTGGAAAAACAAAATAACTGTCAGATCTACTTTTTTTGGTGGCGTAGATATTCTGTACAGTGAATTGTGAAGGTTACTTTTCTGTTCTTTTTGTTTTCGCAAGTTTTTTTTCAGGTTTTTCAAAGAGTGGGTAAATATTGTCTTGATTAAGGTAGGTCCTCTAATTGTCGATACTAGAAGTGGGGAAATGTGATTTTGGTCGTTTGAGAGGGATGACAAATGCAAGACTTATGAATGCTTAGTGTTCTCTCTTGTATACTACTAGCTTTTGGAAGAGACAAATGAATATTTATCCCCATTTTTTCATAGTTATTTCTCTCAAACAGATGTAATATAATGCAAATTTGACTAAAGAGATATGGAGAAAGGGACACTGTTGTCAAAATTTGCAAATTCCTGCAAACTTGAAGTTTCTTTAATGGGGTAGATTATCATGGTGGTTTCTGGTGTTTTGAGCTTCTTGTTTCTGGTCTTGATGTTGGAAATAGTGGTTGGAAGTTTGGGCATAGATCTTGCACTCGAACAGAGATGAGTGATTGGAGCTAATTCAATAGAATGGAGTTACTTATCAAAGATCACAAGAAAACCATGTTTAAGCTGATTTCTGTTCATCTAGTCAGAGATTTTGCACAAATATTATATATATATATATTATCTGGATCGGTGGTTAAGTCATGAAGGGCACAAACCAAACCAAATTAAGCCTTTTCCCTATTAATAGGGCCGACTAAATGGACTCTTCACCTTTATTCATCTCTATCGTGGCTCTTGCCTTACTCCGCAAGATCATTCTTGATGGTTTTCTTCAAACTATTCTCCGTTCTTCTGTCTCTTCAGTAACAAGCATCTTTTAAGTTGTCACATCTCCTAATAGGCACATTAGGCGATCTTCACTTCATATGAGAAATCCCATTTGATGAGTATCTCACTTCTTTTCTTCAGGGTACTATCTTTACTTTCTCCTATTAACGTCATTGTGAATCCTCTCTCTTTTTATATAACCACCAATTTATCTTAATATTTTCATCTCAACTACTATAATTTTTTTTCCATCATATTAAATTTGATGGTCCAATATATGTTTCATATGGCATGGCTGATCTAATAGTCACCATATAGTATTGTTCTTAAAGATTGAGTTGTATTCTCCAATTCTTTGCCACGTTCATTTTCTAGCTCCTCCGATGATGAGATTTTTATCTCTTGGAATTGTGTTACGGGCATCCTCAACGCTCCCTCGACGGCCCCACACAACTAGATCACTGCCAATCGTAGGAGCACTCGGGTTTCTCACATTCCTCGGAAATTTCATGATTATGTTTAATTTTCCCATGTTCTGTTTCTGTTGATTAGTTTTTCCCCTCCCAATCTGTTATCCGGGTATTTGTTATGCTCTTCTGTTTCAATTTCAGTTTCAGGCACACGCTCTTCTATAGGGTAATTTGTTACGCTGACTTGACTGAGTGGTTATGGGCCACCTTTCCTTTTATTGTATAATGCGGTTGCTGTAGACAAGAGAAGTAAATTTTCAGTTTCCTTAACTCAGCTCTCTCTCGACTTTCTCTTCCCGTCTCTGTCTCGGCTGTTAACTTTCCCAATCTCCCTCTCATTTCCCTCTGTCAGTACCCCCCCTTCCTCGATTTTCTTCCTGTTCTCAGCGACTCGTTGGCCGCCTGCTTCGCACGTATCAAATTGCTAGTTTCTCTCGCTGCTTAATTGAATGCTTAGATCAACTAATTTGCATGATGATAAAATGAGACCAACATAAATGAAAAAATGGACCGATATGTATCGGTATTGGGCCTATCCGATATAGATATTTCTCGAACAATATTGTGATTTGTTACCGTATCGGTGATATATTGGCTATATCGACCAATATGTTCCTATCAGTTTACGATTATGAGATTTTTTTTTTATTCCAATATATTTAATACTTTTATTGATAGTTTCATCGGTTGTTAATAACAAGGACAAGGGACCACAAATGCTCTACCCCCTGCCCACCCGGCTTTTCCTTAAACCCTTTTGTTCCCTCTTTTTACTGCTGCAGTTCTCTTTTGTGGTCAATTTGATGCTTTTTGGAGAAAGTTAGCAGATAATGTACAGGGTAACGCATGCTTTTTGGCAGGCAGGATATGCAGAGAAGATGGCCACGGTTTGGAAAAAAGTTGCAGAAGAAACTAGCTGCTATGCAAGAGGTCTCAGTTGAACACCACGGCTGTAGAGTTTTTTTTTTTTTTTGGTCCTTATATTTACCTTCTTTCCCATGTCTGATTGATGTACGGTGATGGTATCTGGAAATAAAGGCGTTCAAATTTGATTCCCCCCCCCCCTTCCAGATTTTGTGTTTGTATGCAGGCATGGTGTCACGGTCTGAATTTTTACATACATAAACTGTATGGCGCGTCCGGTTCCTGCAGGAACGGATGCTAGCCAAGTTAAACCATAAGTACTCTTAAGTGCTCGGAGTCAGCCTTGGGATGCAACACAAAAACTTATATCAGTATTGAGTTTGTAGAATGCAAGGAAATCGTTAGTGAAAGTGAGAAAATATAAGCGGAAAATCAATAATAATAAAATAAAAATTATTTTGTTACTATTGATTATTTGTTTGTGTTTCCACGCTTTCATTAGCTGCAAAATTACTTTATTATGATTAATTATTTGATTATGTTTTCATATTTATACTAGCGACTTCCTTGTATTCTATCAATTAGACACTGTCACGAGTTTTTGCATTGTGTTTAAGGATTGACCCTGAACACTTAAGAGTGTTTATAGTTTAACTTAGTTAACGTTCGTACCCACGGGGACTGGATACACTGCATGACTTGTGGCTATAAAAATTCGGAATGTGATATGTGGGTGGTGTAGCCTTGGGATTTTGAAGTTCTTATCCTCTCGTTCAAGATTTTG
>JAODPA010088231.1:0-24322 GCA_025585075.1 Nepenthes mirabilis
TACTAAAGTATTCAAATATATAACCTTTAAGCCACTTTAGTACAGTTAGAATTATTTAATATTGAGATCCTCCTAGCAACATCGAAGATAGGTTTATTTGTTGTATTGCTCTTGTGGAACCTTTATATGCTATGCGATGGAGATTGATCCTATCGGCACAAGGATTGTGAGGCAATTGAACATCACTCCATAAGTGACGACAAATCATCGGGACTATTAATAATTTATCAAACCGATGAAAGCATAAATACACCGGCCTTATGTTCATAATTTAGGGAAATATGATTCTCAAAGATTATCCATAATTTAAATCAAATTTGCAATCAGTGAAGTTATGAGTTGTGAGCTTTTTAGAATTCTTGATTGTGATTCTTTGTGCTTATACATTATTGTTGATATATAAGTTTTTCTGATCTATTGGTCGCTTGTATGGTTGCATTCCTTGGATGTTATTGTGTTCTTAAAATGTGGATTTATTGGTTTAGCATTTATCTTATTTATTATTTGCCTGGTATTCTTTCAGATTAACTTTCAGATTTAATAGATAGTCCATATTTGAACCCTTCTATGCTAGTTAAGGGATGCCCTATGAAACCTTCTTAAGAAGCAATAAATATGTAGAACTTCATTCATTACTTTCACAAACAAATATATTTTTCTCATGGTGTGATGCATTATTTATCGAGGGGTAACAAGCAAAATCATACGTAAAATCACCTCAGTACTCTGAACTATTTAGCAGCAGAAATATGTGCCTCAGCTACAATGCAATGCACATAATCATCCCTGCAACCGACAAAAATCCGGCCACCAAGCCCCTTCTATGCTAGTTAAGGGATGCCCTATGAACCCTTCTTAAGAAGCAATAAATATGTAGAACTTCATTCATTACTTTCACAAACAAATATATTTTTCTCATGGTATGATGCATTATTTATCGAGGGGTAACAAGCAAAATCATACGTAAAATCACCTCAGTACTCTGAACTATTTAGCAGCAGAAATATGTGCCTCAGCTACAATGCAATGCACATAATCATCCCTGCAACCGACAAAAATCCGACCACCAAGCATCACAGGCGATGAGAATACGTCGCCTTGGAGATCAAGCTGTGCGAATTTCTCCACCGTGTGCTGGCTGGTTTGGTCCGACCGTTCGCCCATGAGCATGCCAATTCGAAGTAAATGAATTTTTCCGGAACTCGAACAAATGCAAACCACCCTGCACAATAGAACAGTGCTGTCTCGGATCATAGAAAAACTTAAGAAAGCATTGGGTGCTGTCTCGGTCAATACAAAAGTTGTTTTTAAAAATTTCATGAGAAATCGTCACTTCCATAGTTTCATCATTTTTTAACAGAATAACTTTTTGGGTAAATAAGATGTCAAAAAATCAAATAATCTCGAAAAGAAAAGTGAGTCATAGTAGTCGATAAATAAAGTAAATATGGCCAATAATAAATTTCACTTCAATTATTAATGTATTTGCATAATTTTCTTTTCTTTTCTTTCTTTTTGTGAGGTGAGATCCACCACTTACAGTTGTTTACCTGTCTGAGGGAAGAGAGGGATCCGCTGTCAACTTAAGATACTCGTCAACATATGCAGATGCAGTGATGGGATCTCCAACATTATACTCCCAGGCAATCTTTCCATCCTCCTGATGCATAAGAGCAATTTCAGTAATGTAACCGGTCTAGCAAAAGTTAAAAGAGAGCTGATAGAATTTCCTGAGGTTTTTTACTGTTGTTGAAGTTGAGATATGGCCAAAACTTACTAGATCTTTCACACAGTTCTTTTTCAGGATTTGGACAATTCAATTTCAATAGTATGGAGAAGGGGTCGCAGTTTTAACCCTTAAGAATGGATCGGAATTGACCGTGGCCATAACAGTATTAGTCATATCAGGCGATATGTATCAATATCAAATTTATCAAATGCAAAACTTAGTTTGCGAACTGGAATCAGATAGGAAAATATTAGCCGATATTTTATTCTATGTCCTTAAGACTTCTTCCTAAGCACATGTAAGAATATGAGGTCGATTCAATGAATTTTTTAGCATTTACAGGCATCCCTAATTAAAAGCTCCAGTGGAATAAGAGACTCTTGTGAAGCTTGTGGCCCCTTGTAACCACCAATAAAATCTCTACAAGCCTAATAAGAGGAAAACAATTACACACCTCTAATCTCAAAATAGATTTCTAGAGCTTTCCAACCCGTTAAGACTCATGTTAATTAAAATTTGTGGAGAAAGTTAATGACCATTTAAGACTGAAACCAAAACTCCTCCATGTTTCCCATACTTTTTAACTATAGAGTGAAATACTAGCCGATATTCAAAATATCAGCATATATACATATAAGTATCAAACCCCCCCGATACCGAAATTTTTCGACACTGTGACGGAATTGCGCTATATCGTCGTATCAATGATTGAATATCAGCGGATATTCCTTTGATAGGCTAGGGTTTGCAAAAAAATATTTTTCTTCAAAATATGTCAGATACCAATATGTATTTTTCGATATGTCCAATATTAATAAGGCAGCAACCAATACCGATACAAATGTTGATATTTTCATTCATGCTTTCAACATATCTTCTTAGAAAAAAGGTAAACACAATATGGCCCATAAGATTTATTTTATGACCTCAAGGTTCAACCACCTCTCTAATTTTAATCATCTAGTGATGACCTCAATGTGGTCGTGCACGTGAACAAGCAATTGTGCTTTAACTCAAAAATGAAACATATTAACAAAAATGGTTAAACAGGTCAGCATAATTTAGAGAATACGAATGAAAATAGCAAACTACTGAAAATACAAGCTAAAGATAATACCCACAAATTATTTCTCTAAGATGGATTCATAGCCTTACCAATCCAACAGAATACACACTTCCATTTCTGCAACATATAAGTGCCTGCAAAGGAAAAGTGAAACACATAACAAAGGGGGAAAAGGAGAAGATCACAAGAATCATCAACATGAAATCCAAATAATAAACAATACCTGAGAAGGGAGAGTGCAGGATATGCATGTTCCAGCAAATATTGGACCGCCAGTTCTAACCTGAGTAAAAAATATGATGCCAGATTAAAACGCTGAGTGACAAATAGGGAAGTGAATAAGGGCACTTCATTGAGTTGAATACTATATGCCATGTCTTTTCTAAGCAAAAAGGATCCCTCAACACCAACACTATTATACCTGTCTTTCTTTATAATTTAACTTCCACCTGTCACGATAATCTGATACACAAATAGGCTTTTGTTATTTGTTTGAACAGTAAATGCTTTTTTATGCATTAGAAGCTGGGGTGTCCCTTTCAACCAAATGAATACAGATTGCAGAAAAGAAACACCGTAATTTCTCATTTTCTTTTTCCAATGGAAAGATGCCAAAGAGAAAAAAACCTTAAAAACAAATCATCTTTTGTGATATCAGGAAAAAGCTTACCAGTTATAAAGCACCATCAAAATTAGCCAACAAATACACAAGTCCCGCCATGTTCAGTTAGCTAGATTAGCCAACTTACAGTTGAAAGGCTGCCAAATCGTTCCTTATTCACCATGCTTATTTGAAGAAAATCTTTAAAGCTGTTGGTATAGATCCAAAAGCTTTGTCCCAGAAGGTTATGAATGAGGTGATATGAACGAGATTCCCACCTCCTGGCTGTTATCAACAGTAGTTTAGTAGGAACCATTTGTTTTGTTAAACTGATTTTTATTTCCTATATCATAAGTGATGTCTTTTGAGTTGGCAATATAAAAATTTACCATTTTTGGCCAAAATAACATTACAACCAGGGAAGCACCCTAACAGACAGCTAGATTTTAAAATCATTGAAGTGGTATTATGTACTTAAAGGCATCCACGTTTTTCATGTGATATTGCAAACATGGAATGAGTGATTTTATAGTGGAAATTTTTTTAAATGAAAAAAGTCCTACCATCCAAACAATGGATCCCTTGTAGTCCACAGCAACAACGTGCCCGTTAACTAGGCAACATATAACTGCAACACATCCAGCACAGTGGTATCAGAAAATAGATGTTACATAAACAAGTAAACCAGAAACACGCCCTTTTACTAGACAACATATAACTGCACTGCAACAGATCAACACAGGGATATCTAGAACTCATATGTATCATGTGAACTGTGTAAACTTGTCCAAAAGAAGATACTAGCAGAAAATTCATATTTGCAGGATCTAAGCTCACTTGATGACTACAATCATCGAACATAAACTACTTATGTGAGTACCATTTCCACTGGAACTGATGGCAAGAGATCCAAATACTGGAGCTTCCAGTTCAAGCAACCACAGCTTGGAGAACGATAAGCCCTGTATTTAAAAACATTAAGATTAAGAAAGACCCATAACCTTCCCTACTTGGAAGTTGAAGGTTCCAAAGTAGATTTCCAAACCCAGATGTATATTTACCATCCAAAAGAGAGAGAAATAAAATATCAAAGAACTATTCAGTTTTACAGCCTCAGTGGAGAATAGATGTTTCAAGCCTTACAGCTACATTTCAAGGATATTATTGCACCACAGCTCACCACCCTCTTAAAGTATATAACAAAAATGAATCATAAAATGCTATCCAGCAATACCCTTAATAAAAGTTGAATTAAGTGTTTATGTGGTCAATTATTGCCACTAGAAAATCAGAATTGACCATAACAAGATAGTATAACAGATTCATTCGTTTAACCTAAGTTCAAGATGATTGCAATGACCCTTGCTTGCATATACTGATTGTTCATGGAATAAAAAATATATTCTTTAACAAAATGATTCAATAGATAAAGTATAAGGTTGTGGCAGTTACAGTTTTGAATGGTACAGGGAGACCCCTTGTTACCTCTTAAACCTGAATGGTCTTCCAAATAGAAGATCAAAGATGAGGACAATTATGAATCAGAAACAAACAGAAAGGAAGGTTTCCTACTTTCTTGAAATATAATTTATAGACCCTTTATCTAGTAGCGTGACTTGCCATGATTAATATCAAATGCAGGACTAGAAGCCCACTTCTTTTAGAAAGATTCCAAATCAAACTCTGATTTGCTGCCCACTACCAGACGGATGGAGCAGTTTTTCACCATCCCAGATCAGAAGATCATAAAGAGCATGATTTTTTCATGGCCTTCAACACTAACCAAGCCACAAGTCGTACTATCTGAGCTTGGCTATATTAATCCTTTCCATTTAAGTATATAGTGTGAGATCCAAACACTAAACTTATATAATGTATGTTTGAATTAAATTATATTAGTATATTATTAAGATTAATTGCGGGTTCAATTTAGAAATTAAGTGTCGGATTTTAATGGTGAAAACTTGAAGAGCGCCAGATGGGTGTATGAGTATATTTTAGGCAGTATTATTGTACCTAATGTGTGCATGAAGGGTGCTCGAGTGTTTTTGGTCCAATATTTCTGCACCTAATAGGTGCTTGTGCGTAAGTCTGATTTAGGCATCACACATGATACACGCATATGCCTAGTCTATTATATAAAGCATTTCTGCCACTTTTCAGCCCATTTTTCCGAGTTTTTAAAAGGAAAAGAAAGATGTGAAGAGGAAGAGAATGAAGAGGAAGGAGCTTTTGGAGCAAAAATCTTGAAGGGTTGTTAAAATTTATGTCAAAGCAAGTAAATTCCAAGCTAATCATTCAGCCCATTTTTCCAAGTTTTCAAAAAAGAAAAGAAAGAAGTGAAGAGGGAGAGAATGAAGAGGAAGGAGATTTTGGAGCAAAAATCTTAAGGATTGTTAAAATTTATGTCAAAGCAAGTAAATTCCAAGCTAATCATTCACTCTTTTTTAATGAAAATTTTGAGTTTTCTCTACATATTGTTTGTAATCTGAGATTTCATGCATCCAAGTCACATGAAGTGTTCTAACATGCATGTTCTTTATTGTTCTTGATGTCAAGCTCGCATGCATGTTCTTTATTCTCTGGATTTCTCAAATTGTGAAGCAAATTGTTCATATTTATAAAAAGTTGTTGAAAATCCTGAGATTATTGAAGAAATATTCTTGCATATTTGTGTTTTGCAAGAATTTTAAAGAATCCCATTGCATGTCCTTGTTTTTGGAAAGAACCTTAAAGAATCTTTTTTGCATGTCCCTTGCTTGAGGAAACTCCCCCCTCCCCAAAAAAAAAAAAGAAAAAAGAAAACCTTGTAGAAGGCCATTCAGAAGATCATCCCGAATTTGTATTGAACTTACAAAAATATGACATAATTACAACGCGCTGACCCATGCTGATCTGAGAGAGGGAGGAGGGTGAGGATTATAAGAAACTAAATAAAATATACAAACCACAATTAATTACTGTTCTGAACCTTTCTGATTAAAAAACAAGAACTAAATTCTGTTACCTCAGAAATTGCAGGCGAACTAAAAATACTCCCTCCACATGCAAACTGATATACACAGCAATGATTCCTATAGTCAAGACCATACAGGTTATGGTCATGTGAGCCGCACCTGCAAACATTTTTGTCAGAAAGGACAATATTAAATGGAGAGAACCATTTGAATAAAAATGGCAAAATACATGACATGAAAGCAGTTAATACGACCTTATTATAGAAAACATTATAATGAAAAGGAAGACGTGTTTGTGGATGTCGTAACTTATGGCTGATGCTAGTTGTACTAGATTGAATGACAGTCCCCAATGAAAAAGCAACTAAACATTTGTTCACCAAACGTATCAAAGTGGTATATACCAATGCAACCTAAAAAGAAAGATAGGAGGACTGCTCACTTGAAGAAAACTCTTTTAGGGCATATTTAAGGCAGGCCCCCTCGGGGTAGCCCCCACCTGCCAACAGGAAAGGGTTCAAATCTCCTGGTTTTCAAATGTAAATCTGAACTAGTTGACAACATGAGATTCAACAATAAAACAGGGGGACGAGCAGAAGAAATAAAAATTTCCCTTAACCGAGAAGCATCAAGTTTGAGTTGGAGCTGAAATTTGCTTCATGCAAGTGCAAATGAAATCTTGTTTTTGGAAATCTCTTTTACACTTAATTTATTGGTTGAAGTTGATTTTCGAGCTTCTGAACATGCTTAATGCCTGTCTTGGCCAAGATTTGCAAACTCCCACTACGTCATAATAGTGTGTAACATAACAGTAACAAGATATTCCATATGTTAACAGGCATTGTGCTATATACTGGCCCTTCTTTAAATCCGTACTGGACACTAGCAGAATATTTTCTTCTGTGAGTCTCTTTGGGTTCATTCATGCACCAGCAGCCCTGCCCCCCATACAATCTCCCTACTCAAAAGGGTCATTCAATAGTAAAAGGAGCCACTTCCCAGAAGCTTCACAATAGCAGGGATAAATGAATCCATCGTGCCTCTTCTTCCTCTCCATCAGTTTCAGCAAAGGATCTTTTTTGTTTCTCACCAAGAGAGGCCATAGTATGACTACCCCCTTGATAAGTAGAAAGGATGTTGCAGATCATTAAGTAGAAAGGATGATTTCCTGCAAAATAATGTCGGTCATTGTCCCACCTATAACTTCCAGCACATGGTTCCAAATCCCATAGACCGAAGCTCAAATTTCTGTTTTGGGCCCTAAAAAAGTAGAACATAACCATTGACAATAAAGGTAGACCCACTTTTGCTACACTCTGTCATGACTAGCATGACTGCCATGGACTGCTGGCAGTTGTGCGCTTCTAAGTCTCTTTCCCTCCCTCTATCAATGAGAACACCCTGTATCAATGAGTCATCGTAAAACAATATGATCAAGCTCCTCACAGGAAGGCTAAAATGCCTCAAAATTCTCTAATCACTGTCTATTGCTTACTTCAAATTCAATGATGTGCAATTAGAAATTCATTTGGATAATCATTCTTTAGCATTGATGGCTTTACAGATAGCAAGTTGAAGATTCATCATTGAAGATGGTAAAATGAACTGATTCAACTACGAAAATCTTGATGTTTAGGTGAGCATCCCTACCCAAGGGAGTAAGGTCAACAAGGAGGTTTCATCCTTCATGTCCAGATCATAGAATCTAAAGTTAAAAGAGCAATCATATTCTGTTCACATACTTAAAGTGAAGAAGGTTAAAAAACAATACCAGACCAAATGCCTGCGTTCATCTACAGTCGGTTGCGACTTTACCTTCAAAGAAACAAAACTTTTATAAAAAAAAAAAGGCAAAACTGACATGGTAATCAATCATTGATGGCAAATGGAGATTCACTACAAGGCATACACAAATAAGAGATAAGCAGAATGCAAGCTATACAATAAAAGTGGAGCTGCTATGGTTTCAACACAGTTTAGACATTAGTTGTTTTTTTTACAACATGTGGATTACAGGTAACTCAGTTGACGCATATGTATGAACACTAAAATGAAAAATAAAAAGGCATGGTCACAATCTGCAGCAGTTAACAAACAAGGATGTCAGTGCAAGGCAGACAAAGCAACAGATGCAGCACAATGCCACCATACTGCATCCTGCAACTGTCACATTTTTTAGCAAATCCATTTGGGAAAACTTTGGCACAAGCATTCAATTCGTTCGGTCTGCATTTTTCAGAAGTTAATTTCATATAATAGGCATGAATTAGAAAAATTTTCCCACCTTGATAGTTCCCATTCTAAGACTTTTAAGAATGATAATTATTAAAGCATCACATAAACTGCGTTTGTCTCTTTTCCTAGTCAACAAGGACTCGCAATTTTGCAATTCTTTTCCATTAATATGATGATCATAAACATAACTTTTTCATCATGTTCGTAGAGAAACTCAGCCACAACACCCAAAGAAAATTGGACCTCATCAACATAATTTAAGACCGAAGCTCTCCCCAAGGTTGGTTTCTTCAATTGATAGCCTAATTTAAAGAACATTGTCAATGATTACAGCTTGCAAAGAAGGGGTACAATTATGGACAATTCATTCTTTTAGTGCAAAGTTTATGAGTTTTGGCAGCTTTTGATCTTTGCACTATTGGCCATATGCAATTATTCTACAGCAGTTAGCATACAAGAATGACGCTAGACAATATCTTTTTGATGCTTTCCACAGTTATTGATTCCTCTTGCAATCATCTTGCCGCATCCAGGAAAAGAAACAAGAAAGCTATAAAATAAATGTAAGTCACTTCCCATGATTCAGGAGAGATGGCTCAAAAATCTCCCTTTCTAGTATAAGAGTGTAGTTCTAAATGCAATGACATGGTAAATTCTGTTAGTAGCCACCTTTTCATTAAGTGTAGTTTGATAGCTTTTCTCATGAATCCTCTGCCACAGAGAGGTGGCACTCCCTGGGTCTCTTTTCTTGTATGAATAATAAAAGAATCATTACATCCACTTTGCAATTTCTAGCACACCAAGAGGATGCAGCCCATGTACGTCAAAATAAGGCACACTAAACAACAAAAGACAAGACTACGGTTGCGGGAAAGGGCACCCCAGTAATTTATTAACCCTTTCCCCCCTTATTGTTACAACTCATGAAACATTCAGCCCCCTGAGATGTAGTGCAAATGAGGTAATCTCCATTATCATAGAATGTGGATGTCTCATACATTCTTTGCTAGAGAAAAATCCCTTCTACCCCATAAAACAACTGCCACCACCTTTAGCTCCACTGTTTCCGGCAGACAGACTCCTGCCCATAACCATGGTACAATTACTGGATCCCCCAGCTACTGTCCAACAGCAAACAACAAATGTTCAACATCCACCACGTGAATCTTCCAACCATTTTGTGAGACAACTCTCTAAAAGTGGTTCCAAATAAAGCCTGCCAAGAAATCAAACAATGGCGTGGCAAACCCTCATCAAACTCATGCTCAATGTAGACAAGGAATATAATAAATTTTGTATTCTCCTTAAAGTCAAAGAATCAATAATTTTAGTTTTACTTTGTGAATTGTATTCTCCTTACTCTCAAAGGTCCTTACATTCCCCTCCTTCAAATGCTTATTGTACCAAAGTGATGATCTATCAAACTTTTCAAAGTTGTTCATCCGTTTGTCCTTTGATCACTATAACCATGTAAAGCAAACACTAAATACAATAGGAAGTCCAATTGCAGTGAAGATGCAGGTGATCTTCTGGAGACCCTGTAAAGGCAGCACCTCCTGGGGATAGTCATCCCCTTCTCAGACGTTGTGGAAGCAGTTTCAGTTTAGCCACAATGCTTGAGGTATTTAAGCTTTTCATCAATATGGGATAAATCAGGAAGGTATTAAAGACAGCATTTTGTCAAGATGGGGTTTTCTCTTGGCAAAACCAAGGCTCCTTTTTCATACCCAATGAGTATCATGATAAGGGATAGAAGATGGTTGGTAATGCTTTGAGGGCTTTTCTAATCTTGTCCTCTGTTCAATTGAAGGGTGAGATGCCAATTGGAGAGGTTCAGTTCATGTGACCAAGGTATTGAATGCATCTGCCTGATCTCTGACTATTGAGAGGGAGAGTGGTGGTTCTGGAGTAGATGTCAGCGCAAGGAATCTTTTGTCTCCAGTGGTCATTGGTGGCTTGAAGGCATTACAGTTTTCAAGTAATATAACAACGTATGAGGATTTCCCAATACGACAAAATAGTCACTAAATAATCATTGCACTATTTTACATAAATGTTCCAACGCAATTTGGATGCAGTTCCCATATTGTCAATCCACTAGAAGACCAAACTTGTCATAACATGGCTACAAGTATTTTTGTGGGCTTAAATGCAATTTTAACTCAAATTAATAACTCAATCCTTCTCTCAATTAGAGTTTCTCTCAATTAGGCAGCAAGGAACAGGAACGGAAAATAATGGTTAATCCCTTCCTTCAGCATCTACTGATCACTGACAAGATCAAAGAGATTCACCACAGGCAATTCTTCAGCATTTAACTCAAGCAATATAACACAGTCAAATAAAATAAACAATTTAGCCCCACTAATATATATTTCCTTATTTGGAACATAATTGAAAAGCACTCAAAGACAAGCAATTACATGAAATATTTACAAGCTTATTTCTAACTACGTTTTCAGGGTAACATAGCAGGACTGTTATTTTTCCATATAAGTACTACAACACAATAATATTGAATATAAGCTCTAACAGGCTTTCTCACCCATCCATATACCAAGAAAAAAGATTATAATGTTGTCTGGAAAGTAAAAGATAGACTAACACTTCCCCCTACCAAATGCAATATCACTGGCAAAGATAATGATATGGAGCTTTAATACAGATATCAATTCCAACATATAGAAAATTCTTTGTGCTGGGGGCTTCTGCACTGATGGATTCTTCCATTTGGAATTTTCGATTCTCACGAACACATTGGGCATTAAAATACTGAAAATTAAGGCCTATAATATGAAGATATTGAAACAAAAGGGCAAGGGGGAAACATACCTCACCACACGTTTGGAAAGTCCAGCAGATGTTTCCCTTCAAATAGTCAACAAAATAGATTCTTCCTTTGTAGCATCCAATGACCATCTGAAAGAAAATACGTCTTGTAACCTCCCCTTCACTTACATACAAAATAGAATGCCATAAAAGCGATGTATCAAGAACAACCTGAGAGAAGTCCCCATCAATTACTGCTGAACATTCAATTCGTCCCTCTAGTTCTATCTCCCATAGGACAAAACCACTGAAGCAAATTCAGCTATGTTATATTTCAGTTTGCATCTGCATAGTGCTCTTTGAAATTGGCCTTTTTTCCTGGCCTTTGAACATGAATTGCAAAAAGATTATTGCACAAAAGCTAGCTTTAGCTAAATCGATTGCTAAGAGAAGGGAGAAAGAAATAACAACGAAAAAATGAAGTGGAAGAAAGGACAGGATAGTTACTTCTCTTGAATCAGTATAATATAATAAAGGGATTTGAGACATAAACTTCTATAGGTATATACCTTTTGGCATTAATACAAAGAAACTTGTGTGAATGAGACCCGATGAATAAAAGAATATCTTCACCCTTCATTACAATAACTGGTGATGCATCTACACAAGAATCCATGTGAACTTTCCACAAATCCCTCAAAATGCCTCTGCTATTTCTAGGAAGTTCAATTTCCCAGATCTGATGGCATAAGTCATTGACCTCATAATTTCCGTTGTACATCACCTTGTTGCATCGGCTAAATGCACATGATCTTGGAGTTGAGTTGGACTGCCATGGATACCTATCCAATAGCGTTAAGTCCTTGGGAATGATATGTATGGCTGAATCCACCTTCAAGCGTTTAGAGCTACCAAGATAGTCGACATTACTGTCACCAAGAGTCCACGCTAACCTTCCACCTTCTGTGAAACTAACAATATCAGATGATTTACAAGAAAGGGAATGGAACTCATCCTCGTCAGATCTTGCAAATATTTCCCAATCAAGTAGGTGGTCAGCATTTAAGAAGCCTTCATTTTCCAAAAGAGCTTTTTCAAGCTTTGAAGGACTTGGAAACATATGCAGCAATCTGATGTCAATTCCTAAATTATAAGCAACATGGGCTGCAGCTATAGAATCACCGCCCAAAACAAAGAAATCATCATCATTGCCAACCTTTGCATCCACCAGTGCATCAGAAAAGGCCTGGTAGAAACATACGAATATTGTCATATTATTTCTTCAACTGAATACCGTTGGCACCATCCCAGCCAATCAAACAATAGTCTTACATCAAACAATAGTACTACATAAAAGCTTTATTAATATCATACATATTAAGTTGCATTAAACACTAACAAATGTAGCAATACTAACAAATGTAGCAATACGGCAAGCAATTTACAAGTAAAAATCTTAGATAATCCATTTAGAGGTATGCTTTAAAGGAATTATATAAAGTAGATCACTATATGAGATAGAGGACGAGCTTTCTTGCAATAATAAAATTACTATATTGTGACTTGACATAAAGAATGAGCCTTTGCACAATAATAAAGTTGCTCTATTATCATCTGGAGATCATAGTTTAAAATCAAGAGAACAGTCCATCTACAATACAAAAGTAAGGACGTTGCATACATCTGCACCTCCTAACTCCCAAGATTTCACAATGTGGAAGCATCATGCACTAGACCACCCCCATTTCGCTACCTAAGATCTTCCCAAAGAATAGACTTCAATAATTTAACATTGCTACACACCAAAAAAAAAAACCAACTAAATAAAAATTGTTACGTAAAAAAACTGAAAAAAATTTATGCAAACTAGCTAAAGCAAGAGATAAGAAGCAAAGGATTTGAATATGACAAAAGTAAGGAAGTATATGAAAATGTTATTTCCTGTGATGGCCACATAAGTATATAGAGAAGAAAGTATACCCTTTGTCAACCAACTTTTGGGATGAGGCGTGAAGGGAGGATTCTTGAAACCCTTGTCTTACTGACGTGGCCCTGAATTCAATAGGGTATATAAAAAGCGCTACTCTCATGAAAAAGGCGTGAAATTAAGGAAGCAAGAGTGAGAAACTTAAACAAAATATATCAAGGATGATACCAAATGAGCACTTGTTGAACATGCGAATTTCGAAAAAGAGATGGAGGACTTGTTTCCACAACCTTTACCTTTCAATGGAGATAGGGTTTCCATAGTGCTTGATGAGCAATGTAACTCTTTAAGGTAAATCTGAATTGCTCTTATTAATAGCATATCAAAGAGAGAAAACTACACTTAAGATGATGAAGATTTCAAGACAATTGGATTGAACAGTATCCCAGTAGAGGGTGAGCATTGATGCATCGGTAACGTTGCTCTATTTGGCAAGAATGTCATGGGTTCAAATCATGGCATAGCCTCACTGCAATAAACTAGTAAGGTTGCATGCATTTAGCCATCTCCTTAGCCCCATGATGTGGGAGCCTCCTACATTGAACCTAGGGGTATTCATGGCTTAAACCATAAAATGGTCTTTTTGACCCGAACCAATCATACTAGTATTGTAATATGTAATATTTTGAATGTAATTGAATCAAGTTAACCTATTAAACTGATTTGATTACATAGGTTTTTTAATTTTTTTTATTTTAAATCCACACCACTTATCAAATAATAGCTAGCAGTTATCACCAATATAGAATTTATAACATCAAGACACTGTTTCTTTTCTTTCTCCCAATTTATTCTCCTTCCCTTCCCCTACTTTCCCCACTTCCTTGCATCAATAAGAGTGGACCCTTATTGGCCATAAAGTTTGTGCATCAAAAGATTATTCTTCTTTGCTTAAGCCTTACAGAATTTTTTCTTGCACAAGCACTAGGCTGAACCAGAAAAACATGACGTCCTTAAATACAGAAGTACAAGCTGATATAATATAAAAGTGGTTACAAGTTGCAACAGAGAAGAGTTTAAGGGAAAGACATTTGCTACATGGAAAGGATGAAAATGAATTATCAACATAAATGCTATTAGGCACAAATGCAAACCTTTTTAATCTGTTCTATGAGTTCAATCTTTTGAAGATAACGACACTCGTCATTCACCAAAGAAAAGGAGCCTGACAATAATGTGTAATCAATTTTCCCTGTAGAAGACATAGGAAGAGCATCAGTACAAATCAAGGCTGCTGGAATCATTGCCGAAGGAAGTCTGTTAACCATCCAACTTCTCACAGATTTCAAAATTTCAGACAGTCTGTTGTTCTCTTTTAATACCAAAAATGCTCGAAGGAATGCATGTTTTCCTTGATCGCTGTGAGAAACTACTGCGGCATCGACTACATCTAAATGGCCTCTTAGTGTATCCTCTATCTCCTCCAAAGCAATGCGTTGCCCATTAACCTTGACAGTACGGTCCTTTCTTCCAAGGAAAACCAAGTCACCACTTGGAAGCTGTCTTGCAAAATCACCTGTACTGAAATAATTTGTCTTTGTGCAGCTGTTATCAGAAAGAGAATCCTCAGGAAACTCCATGCAGTCCAAAGGCACTATCTTATGCTCAGAAAAGTATCCACTTGATAGACAAATACCAGTCACGCATATCTCTCCTTCATTTGATGCTCCATCTTTAAAAAGCGTAACATTGCAATTAGTGATAGGTACACCAATTGGAACACTGCTAAGAATCTCAGACTCCAGCAACATCGGCAACCTTTTGCAATCAAAATAAGTGCAGTCTCCTGACACCTTTTTCACAATATTATATGCAAGACATCGTGAAAAGCAATACATCACACTAGGGAATTCATAACAAAATTATGCATACAGGAAATTATTTCATGAAAATATCCTCTTGCAGATACTGTTGTGAGTCTCACCATAATAGAATGCATAATCAGCACAAATGAAAAGAGAATAAAAGGGGGAGAAAATGAACACAACCAAATGTGCAGCATCCAATTCAACAGGACTAAACAAAGGAGGGTAAAAGTCATGAAAGATCAGCAACACAAATAGCAAATAATACTTGATGGAGGTTTGGAAATTATTACAAGCAAGGGGAAAAGCTGATCCAAGAGCTTTTACAATGAAACTTCAAAAATAATGTCCTTCATTTTGTAAATTTCAAAACTTAATCTGTGGAAAGTGAAGGCACAGCCCTTCTAAAACTAGTGTTTACAATTATTTGATAATATACTCATAGAAATTGAGGGAGCAAAGATGACAGGGAGATTACAATAGATAAATACAAATGGAATAAATAGATCTCTGCTACATGATTTTTTAACCATAGAAAGGTGAGTGAATAAAAAATAAGGAAATTAATAAAATGTTCCCTTGACATCCACACATTATCTTTTGACATAATACACAAGATGCATAGAAGACATTCATTCAAAGGCTAAAAGTACAGAAGATTTCAATTTTAACAAATTATATAAGTAAATAACTATTTTTTGCACTTCCACTCAGTTTAGAGCAACATCCTCCACAAATAGAGGCAATTTCCAATCCTTTTTCATTACCTCACTCCAAGTTTTTCTATACCTACTTCTTTCGTTCCGATTGCCACTAAACTCGACCAAATATATAAGAAAACATATCAAACAATAAAGATGGGATAGCAACATAAAGTTCGGAGACATGAACAGCAATGAATTTCTTTATACATAACTATAATAGAACGACCAATAAATATCAACTCAACAACAAATAGAGAAATGTTAATGACTAACCTCAGTACTGCCATATAAATTTAAGATAGAAGTGTTGGGTAATAGCTTGGAAATCATACGCCACAAGGTGATGGGAAGAACTTCACCACTTAACACCAACATTTTTAAAGAACTCTGAACCCAGAAAGAATACGGATATTGAAAAGCAGGAATAACTGTCCTCATCAACGATGGAACAGCAATCAACCTACTGATACTGTAATCCTACAAAAAAAAAGGAAAAAAGAAAAGGAATGAGGGAAATATTTGTCAGCCTTTACAGAGAAAGATAGAATAAAGAAAATATAATCCCATCCCACATTGAATGGAGGGACGTGGAATTTATTTAATGCACACCAAAACATAAGGCACAGCACTTGGAGCAGATGAGGGAAGAAACCTGTGCCAAAAGACCTAGATGAGGAATATCACAAGAAAATTAAGACAGAACCCTGTTAGGAATGAACTAGGACACAAGCTCATTATCAAATTCATACAGCTGCAAAAAATAAGAATTAACTAGAAATATATTAGATGAGAGGAGATATGATGAGGATCAGTAAATATCAACTCCACAAACCGCTTTTGTTGGATCTAGTTTCAGAGGTGATCAACAAAGGTGCAGCACTTTTCAGATGATGAAAGTTCAAACAAGGCATGGAAGTTCAGTGGAGAACGACACAAAGACGACAATGAAAGAGAAATTTCCTAACAAACTTCCACCTTTTATAGGATTCCATGACATCGTCCATCTTCTGTTGCCATTTTCCTTATAATTTTAATGTCTATCAAAGAGTTTATGATGTGAAGCATTCAACCTAATATCCTATGAGCTTCCAAAGGGGAAGGTCTTGAAAAAACCATAATGATTGGAAGAAGTAAATGTACCAATCAAAAAGAACCTGAAAAGGGCATAAGCATTGTCCCCCACCCAATAGTCCTCCAATTATGATAAAGCAAGTCCTAGTAAATAAATTGTTGAAGCTCGACTGCTTTAATTGGAAAATATATTATCTTGGTACTGCTTAGCAACAAATCAAACATTGCATAAGCATAGAAAATTTAAAAGTGAAGCATGCAAACAGAGTTCAGAAGACTGATTCAACAAAATTGTGTAGTCCCCATCAATGAAACTGAAAATCTGATGAGCCCACAAATTGGCTTTCTTGTATACGCCAAATTCAATTTCTAGTTTGATAGAAAATAATCAGTTAAAAAAGCACTTTTAAGTCTGTACGTATACACACACATATACATATACAGCAAGTAAGACTTAAAATCCCATCATAAGTATATATACACAACAAGTAACTTAGACCTTTGAAGAACTGCCTGCTATACACTCTGTAACCAAATTATCACAAAACTGTATCCACAATAATAGAAATCTATATTTACAAAGAACCAGAAGGCAATTGACCTGTAGAAAATCAACGAGACTGAACAGATTTGCTTTAAACTCATTTAATGGGGGTACAACCAATGTACAACCTGAAAGCATCGCTGCAAGAAATTCTTGGAGATGATCAATGAAGCTTATGGATGTCTTGAACAATAAAATTTCCTCCCCATGCAACGGATAAAATTTTTGCATCCATGAGAATCGATTTAACAGGCCTGGCAAAACAGGAAGAATTATATCAAAGTGCACATAAGTCATGAGTTGCAAATTGCAAAGGATACAGATGCAACTCTACTTTCTGAAAAATAAGAGTAGAAAAGGCTGTATATAACATTAATAATGGGGGCAGAAAAGCTACAAGTAAGATACATTTCTCGTCCTCGTTATAACTTCACTGTCAGGACCATTTTGAACAGAATCCAAAACCTATGATGGCCTAGATAATGAGTTGCTAGACATGCCTGAAACATGATTGAAACACAGATCTTTACAAAGCATACTATGCAAAAGAAGTGATGGAAGTGACACATGGTAGAGGGTACTCTTTAATTGATGCTCTAAATTCCAGAATACAAGTGTCATCAGCACGTCCACAAGATGTGAGCCCTCTATTAAGAGATGAGGAACAAGCCACTACAAACCATGGATGAAGTTCATTACAACACCTAGTAAGGTAGGGGTGAATAAACATGGTGTCAAGCCACCCAAACCACATTTTCAGTTTGATTGCAAATTGAGAGTTTCATCCAGCCAAAACCAAACCAAACAAATACATACATACATACGCACGCACGTACGTACGTACGTATGTATGTATGTATGTATGTATGTATGTATGTATGTATGTATGTATGTATGTATGCAGCTGTCCACTTAGGCATTGCAAAACAAAACCAAAATAGTTCTCTCTCCTCAGTGCCATCCATTCTTCTGCTCAACTGCCCCCTTCAATGTCAGCCCACCCCATTACAACACATACACATCCTAAATTTATCCCTCTCCTGCTCATTCCCACCATTGAGATCTCTCCGAGACTTTGACTGATACAGTCTTGTTATATGTTTTACTTCAATCAGCACTATCAAAGAGACAGTAGGCAAGTTGATTATAATTTGAACCAATAAAATGATCCTTGTATACAAGAATTTGCTACTTTTTCTCTTAGATTTGTAAAATAATCGTCGTTTATTACAACCTAAGAAGAATCTGTAAGCAACTGCTTCCAAGCCTACTGCTTAGGAGGACATTTAAGGAAAAACATTGATGAAAAAGATTTGCAAATGTTCTACTTAGGTAATGTATGTTATTAGGGATATTTCACACAATGCGAGCCCAAATTACACCATGAGCTCACAAGACTAACATAAAAAATAGGACAAATCCATCCACAAAAACCAGCAACGGTTACAAATCCATAATTATACACAAAAAATCCAGTAATTACAACCACCTAAAAAATATTTAACGTTCTCACTACCACTACACTCTCTGATCCAGATCTTGATCAACCAAAAAACTTATATATGATTCTAAGTAAGCAATTGTTGGTTTTTAGTGAATGGATTTGGAAAATGTTTTATTCTGATATTAGCCTTGTCGTCCAGGGTCTAACTTGGGGTCACAACGTCATCAGTACTGACTAGGAGAGATGAGGTTAGGGCTTTACAAAATCGATCAAAAGAGCCTAAGGATATCTTGCAATTACTTCTCTATTATGTATTTTCACTACATTTTGTTAAATTATTTCGGAACAAAAGGTTGTTAGGTTATTATAACGATTATTATATTACTGTTGTTACTTACTGTGATGTTTGTGTAGTCTTTTAACTTAAAACAAATGATTTTTATGCTAATGCGTTTGACAGCACAAGCCATAAAAATACCAAAACTAAAACAATCAACACAGGATGAGGTCTGGGTAGTTTGCCTCAACTTAACAGTTTAGTTACGGATTATTCTTCAAACCACACCAAACATATCTGCTCACAGCCCACGCAATATTAATAATTAGATGAGTGATCTTCACTCTTCACAGCAAAAAATATATATATCTTTTCATTACTAAGACAATTTCACAAGAATGTGAAGAAACGTAGCAGAAATAATTGCATGATTTGCATGAGGTTTATTTAGTATTTCTGTGAGAGTTTTTACAACATAATATTAACAGTGGCAAAAAAATGCAGCAGATTACCCTTTTCCCAAAGCATAACTCATAACATGTTGGTTTTGCACTGAGGGAGATTGATCACATGTGAAGCAGTAAAATGATAACTATGCCAGTTAGAAAAAGAAGAAGAAGAACAAGAAATAGAAGTAGAAGCAGATGAAGATCACGATTGAAAAGATCAAGGAAAATGGAAGCAGTCTCACAATACAGACATATAATCATACAGGTAAAATAACAGCTGACCTTTTTCTGTTCCGCATACACCTTTGGGCATTCCAGTGGACCCTGATGTGTACATTAAATAACAAAACATTTTTGATCTTCGGGTTTCACAAGGCCAAACTAAGTGCAAGTGACCAGATTTCTCTTCAAGAATCACATCCATAGATATCCACATAACAGGACAAAGGCAACAATCTAAAAGCCAATGCGCTTCATTAAGCTGATGACTACTTTTTCTTTCATTGGAATACTTGCACCCGATAATAAGATCAACATTTGAAGAAGAGAGAATGGATAATATCCTTTCCTGTGGCCAAGAAGTATCTAGAGGCATGAAAGCCTCACCACACCTCAAGACAGAAAGAACAGCAACAATGTATTCCACAGAAGGAGACATATAAACTCCAATTATTCTTTTAGTATCCCTGTTGAGAGACTCACTTGACTGCTCAATAGCTGTGCCAGAAGGCAGGCAGATCTGAGTATGCCTTAAATTCTGGGTACGGGTATTACCTACAAAAAACATGGATCACATCAACTATTGATATCAAAATCCAGGCTACATCTCATGCCTAAAAGAAGCACCAAATCAAGTAAACTAATAAGAAAATGCTAAAGAAGTTAAACAAATCATTGACATTCAAGAGAAACCTTCCAGGAAATTTCTAGAGGTACTCCCAGGTGCCACGCATAATGTGACCAAAGAACTGCAACAAATCATAGAAGATGATAGTTGCAAGTGAACCTCAAAATTTAGAAGTTCTAGGCCAAGTGAGCAATCTCCAATTCAAAGAAAAATGTTTTTTTCCCTAATCACTAAAATAAATTTCATTAAAAGATGCTAAAGGCAGCCCCTGAAAAAGCAATGCAACAAATCAGCACTAACTGCATGTAGGGAAACATCGTCCAAGAATAAAGATGGCAATTTCTCCAAACCCACAGGTTCTCACCATTGAAAAAAGTTGGGCCATTACGCGAGGCTCCACATTGTGAGATCCGGAAGGTTTAGATATATGCAATATTACCAATGCACTATAAAAATAAAAATAAAAATCTTTGAACTCATGAACTCCATAGATAACAACCGCACCCACCTTCAAAGAAGCAGATAAATGGGTATGGGTACACAATGAGAGAATTACACAATGCATAACACGCTGTACCAGTATTTAGGTCAAAACATTACACAATTGTTGACATCACCAACTAGCTTAAGTTGTTGGGTTGAATGGTTCCTAGACATGGTACTCGTGTTTAAGTTAAAATCATTACCGGGCAGTTCCCAACGGCAAAACTTCTTGGGACTAGCTGGTTCCTTGGCACAACATCATAGCACCTTTGACCAGGTGGTCATAAATTCCAATCTGAGCCACCATTCTTATCATCTTTCACCACAAAGTATGGAGAAGTAGCTCGACAGAACAATCATGTGAAGCGATTTAACCAATATCCAAGCTTTACCTAACATCTCATTCTTTTGGTAAGCTTACATAACTGCTTAAATTTGTGGGTATAGTGGTTTCTCAACATGAGCATGGATATTTATCTCAATGTATAAAACAATCACGGGACCTTCACGTATCAGAACCGTTGGGATGGGATGAGATGAGTTGGTTCTTTGACACGGTATCAAAGCACCTTCGACCAATTGGTCATAAGTTAGATTATGTGAAATCACTTATTCCATATTGTAGGGAGTGGTTTTAGATAATGGAAAACCACTCATTCCACGGTGTATAGACTGGATGTGTATTTAATCCATACTGTAAACCCAAATACGCTAGCTTATACGGGTGTGTTAAACAACAAAATCATAATTCTACCTTCGCCCAATAGGATAATAAGTTGTTAAAATGAACTAAGGGAGCCAAGCGAAAGCTATCCAGTAATAAAAGATGACAGACAAGACAGAGAAAAGCAGCCTATTTCCATACCTGAAGTGGGTCTTATTGAGCTGGGATCATCACCACCGTTGAGGACATTGCGGAGACGAACGCTAATGGAATCGACAGCAGATAAGAGATCAGCGTAGGTGAA
The DNA here is from genome assembly GCA_025585075.1 of Nepenthes mirabilis. Classification (NCBI taxonomy): domain Eukaryota; kingdom Viridiplantae; phylum Streptophyta; class Magnoliopsida; order Caryophyllales; family Nepenthaceae; genus Nepenthes; species Nepenthes mirabilis. Next base: position 21,937 of record JAODPA010088231.1, read on the forward strand.
ACCCTCGTCACCCTCGTACACAGGAGGAAGATTGTGATTTTTATATGAAGAGCGTTCTTCCAGTGCCAATTGATGATTGGTTCCATAATGATTATGGTCGAAATCGTAGCTTTGATTATTGCGGCGTTCTCTGGCAATGCGAGCGCCACCAAAGGCATGTATGACTGCTATCTTATTGGGGTTATCGGAAGCAGCTCTATGAAATTCGTGAGATATGCAGCAGCTCCGGAGTAGGTTTTGCTTGGGGTTCCCTCCTGCGTTATCGTCCAAGCTCATCTTGTGTCTCTACCTCCCGTCTGCCGATGCTGACTTGTTTTATGCTTTGCCCTACTTGCCCAGTGCTGCTTGTTCTTTGAAGTGTGCGCTCTGCTGCAGTGCTGCACTGGTTCAGGTAGCTAACCTATTTTGGCAGTGGCTGATATACAAACACCCAATTTAGCCAACTTTATTGATCCACATCACCTTCCTAGTTCTCACACGGCACATACGTCGCCAATAATCAAACCTAATTTTCTATCCCTGTTTCACTCATCACTCTTCTACTGCCACAAAATCCAAAAATCATTCCATTGCCTTCGATGCTCTCTATCCAAACATTATGGTCGTTCTCCCTCTCGCAGCTCTTATCATCTCACACCGGCGACATCACACCTTTTGCAGACGACATGTGTGCATGCTGGTGAGACCTTCTCTTCGGTTTCGATTCTCATTAGATTGAATTTTTTTTTTAGTGTTATTGTTTCCAAAATAGGTGAAATTTCATCTCCTACTATGCAGTGAGGACTCCGCCTTCAATTTTCTGTTTTTAAAAAAATTGCTCATATTACATAAGTGAATCGAGCAAGAAGCACGTAGACATCACTTAGAATCAAATAATGAGCGGAAAAAATATAGTCTTACCATTAAGAAATTACAACATACAATATATAATATCAAATAAATATTATTATTATTATGGATTATTTTTATTGNTGCCAACTCATTACCCGTCACATTATCATCACCCACCCATTTACACTGAAGAAGACACATTAAACAAAAAAAAAAAAAAACCTCTTTCACAGCAGGGAAATTGCTGCCAATACTCCTTTTTAGAGTGTTTTACGTGCAACGCCCTGTATTTTGTTCATTCCACAAAAACTCATTGCTTCATTTCCAGAATAAAGAGAGTCCTACATGAGACCACAAAGAGACCACAGCCCTTACCCATCACAGTCCTACTCTTTCAATCATCATAAATAACAGGAGTTTCTTCTTCCATATTGTCAGCTTTTTTGACATCTCTCTGGAGGTATCCAACATCTAACAAGTTGATCTATGTCCTGCAGGAGTCCGTGAAGAAGGCATGATCTCCATAATCTTTTTGCATACTTTGAGCATGGATTATTTCCCTTCCTCATATTTTGTAAGATAGACTGATGAAACTTGCCACCTCAATTACCATTGTCCACTGTTCACAAGCTAAAATTAAACAGGATCTTCATCTCAGTCACTGATTTATAATAAGATGAACCTCGAATTCTGGATTCGGTAACATTAGTTCTCAAACACTGAGGAACTCAACCAATCCCAACGCCATTCTTTCTTAGCTCAGGCTCGGGACTGATAGATGAACTTCTCTTCTAATGAGAAAATAAATATGAATCTGTTCACCTGCTGAATTATATATGTACTAAGATGAACAAATACTAGCAAGGAATTCTCAAGGTCTTATAAGTTCAAGATAGAGAAAACCTAATGATGCAGGAGTTAGGAGCTCATGCACAGCAGTACTGATGTGGCATATCTAATAGAAATCTAACTCCCCATATTACACCTCAAAGAAGTAAAATTTTGCAGAAAATAACTAATCTTCTTTTATCAAGAAAGAAAAAAAATAATAGATTTATGACACTAACCTAATAAATGAAAGCTGAAATTACTAACCTTCAATGATATAGCTGTCAAACGTCCATTAGTAGTGACAACAAAGAGTATATCAACCACCTGCAAGGAAAGAGGGTTTGTCAGCTCCCTTTTTTTTGGTTTTTTCCCCCTAATAAAAGGAAAACCATAACATCAATAGAGGAAAGATTATCCTCCTGAATATCAAAATGGAAGGAGAAAATGTCTGATGGTGCCAACAATTTGTAGATGACTGATTTTTACTCTCCCTAGGATTAAGGTACTCGAGTGTCATAGATGCTTCCTATGGCATAAAGAAGGGATCCGCTCATCAATTTTGTATTACTTTTGACATTTCTTCTTTGGAGGCACTCTCCCTAATTTTAACTAAGAATTATACACTCTTTGAAATCCTTTTTCTTTGAATACACCACTATAGCATACAATTTCCAAACAATTTATCTAACATGTGAACCTCCTAAACTTACAACGTCTTAACATA
>JAODPA010088242.1:0-24305 GCA_025585075.1 Nepenthes mirabilis
ACCTAAAAAATTAAATATTAATAAATGACCCAAATAAAAGTATATTAAATCATAGGATACAAAATACCACACCTTAAATTTATTTAAAATATCAAAAATTAGAACCCCAATAATATTTAAGGAAGAGTATCTATATTAAAATTAGAGTAAATCAAATCATATTTCAACTAAAATGCTAACGAAAATCGAAATCAAACTCAGTCACTAGCATTAAACGTCCGCTCCTTGAAATTACGATACTTAAAATTATAGCAAAAATTTGACAACCTAATTAGTTGTTATTACGTCAGACGCTAGCATTTTGCCATAGTGTTTTCGAGCATCTCTAGAGCATGTATCGAGTGTGAGCATACTGAAAAATGTACTCGAGTGTAACGACCCAAGTTTCGAAACATAATAAATCTTATCTATTAAATTGAAGTAATTAAGATTAAGGTAAATAAATTAAAGAAAAATAAAGATAAATTAAATTCAAAAGCAAATAGGGGACATCAAGGCCTTGGCGCCTGAGTTGTGCCTAGGGCACAACTCGAGCAAATTTAACAAAATAGGGCCGTCTGAGCAGCGCTCGAGGCACCATTCGGGCGCATTTAATAGAACTGTCCTACCCGAATGGCGCTCGACAACCACTCGAGCATAATTTCCTTTTCGTGTTTGGGCACTCAATGCGTGCTCGAGCTTCCCTGGAGTGCGTTCTAGAAGGTTTCAGCATGTTCGAGCTTCGTCTATAAATAGGGGAGAGAGAGAGAGGGAGAGAAAGGAAAAAGAAGGAGTAGCAACGCATGAAGGAGAAAAAGAAGAGGAGAGAAAGGGAGAACGACAAAGAGGAGGAAGGATTCTCTGTCGTTTCTGGTCTAATCAGAGTAAGAAAAATAGTTAATCAGGTTAAGTCAAGTGTACTACAAACTCCCTCTTTGTTTATTATTGCTTTTTACTATCTCTAAAAAGAGTATTATTATTCTAATACCCTCTCCCTCCAAGATTAATGCTTGTTCTCCTTGTTTTTCATGGTTAAATGGTTAGATTTTCATGTTTAAGTAAAAGTATAATGATTTATGTGATTGATTTCCATGATTGGCATGTGCATTATGTCTGGACCAAACCCTAGCTCAAGAATGTGATATGTTATGATTTGTATGTGGGCTATTCGGACACATTTCCTCCAAAAAGTCATAATATGTTTTGCTGTTCGACATTATTGAGAGCTCCCAACCTATTCGATGGCTGCGGCCCGGAGGTCGCAGGCATGCCAGCGGTATATCTATACCCCTATCCACCATGTGATGTGTGGACCGCTTTCCCCAGGGCGATGAAAGATTTCGATTAGGACTAATTGAACATCCTAGTCCTTGGGATGTAAATAAGGAGGAAAATCATGATATGAAAAGAAAGAAGAAGAATAAGAACCATCTTGGTCCTCGGAATGTAAATAAGGAGGAACTCATGTTTGATAAGAAGAAAAGAATAAGAAGAACCATCCTGCCCTCGGGATGTAAACAAGGAATGAAGTTATGACTACGAATTAAGGATCTCGTGAGTGAGATCAAATAAAAGAATTATGAACACGAATTATGGATCTCAAGAGTGAGATCAAAGAACTATGAACAAAGAATCCCATGATTGAGAATGGAAAGAATGAGCAAAGAATCCACCAGAGCCAAGAACCCAGCAAGAACCCAGCAAGAACTAAGATCGCCATCTTCGAGGCATTGTACAATGAGAAACATTGTTTTACGCATGTTTTTTGCATGTTTATGAATCGTTTCATGTTCACTTGCATGTTTATGTTTCCATGCTTCCCCCATGATTTTTGTCTACATGTGTTCTCATGTCTTTATATGTTTCCAGGTTTTATATGAAAGGTTGCTTGTTCTTGTTGTATAATACACTTGTTGAGCATTCGGCTCGCCCTATTATTTTCTGTTATCCCCCTAGATAAGCTGAAATCTAACAAGAAGGACCGGGAATAAGAGTTTGCTAAAAGGAGGAGAGCTCGTTAGGCTTGAAGAACTGTGAGGATTTTGGAAGACTTTGAAGATCGTAATTATTTATAGCTACCCTTGTGGATAGATATTGTACATTATGATGATGATTGCCTTTATATTATGATGAATGTTTTATGCTTCCGTTGGTTGATTCATGGTTATACTTACTTCCGCATGTATTTTTATAGACTAAGAATTTTATTTTGGTTTTAGATGGCATTTCTTAAGATCCAATACAGTAATTAGGAATACTGTATTGGAGTAATAAATGATATGGTAATTTGTTGATCCTGTGGGTGTAATGTGGTTGTGTTGTGAAGTAAACTGTGAATTTTTGGATATAATGAGCTTGTGTAGGTTTATTTAAATAAGTTATATTTTTATTTTCGTCTGATTATAGAGGAAACTCTGTCAAAATTTCTACAAGTTTTATGTTTGAATTTTTGGGAGGTTAGTGTTTATATATTATTAATGGAATGTCTTAAAGGATGAGACCCGTTCCGTTACATTGAGTTTCGGTCAAGCGTTTGTTAGACAACGCCCTCTTTGCCCATGATACGATGTGTATATGTTAAGCGTCGGTTAAGTGTCTTTTAATCAGATGTGACCCAATCCAAAATTAATTTTGATCCAATTTTCTTTCTTCTTTGATATCAACTTTATTAATCTCAATTTAATTAATCATAATTAAAATTTAAAATTAAAAACTCGTTTTTGCTGTTTTCCTCTTCTATTTCCTTCTCTCTCTTATCTATTCTCTTTCTTTATCCTCTCCAAAACTATGCAAAAATATCTAATTATTAGCCAATAGGGTATTATATAAAAAATTGGCATATATGCGCTATATATGCGCCTATCAAGTGCACATCAAGTACCCAAATATAAACCTTATGGTATACGAGGATCTCTCAGGAACACATTAGATGTCTACATTATACCTCAAACATGAATTTGCTGTAAGGTTTCAGATTTTAAAATACAGTAATTATGAGTGATTAAGATAAGATAATTAATATTAAGTTTAAATATATGTAAAAAATTAGTATCATAAGTAAAAAGATGAGTCGGGAGGCCTAACACCTGAGGCACACCTAGGGCACGTTTAGCAGAATGGCGCAATCGAGGCACACTCGAACTCACCTACGGCACATTTAGTAGAACCTCACGCTCAATGCTCACTCAACGAGTACTCAAGCACGGGCTATAGGGAAGGATTGGTGCTTGACGAGTGCTCGATTAGCGCTCGAGCGCCAATCGGTTATAAAAATGCGCCATGGTTTTTCACGCGTTATTTCTAGCAAACCAAAGAGAGAGGAGAGAGAGAGAACGCAAAAGAGAAGAGAGAGATGGAGGAAATCAATGCTCCCGAGTTGGATTTCAGATTAGAACTAGCTAGAAAAGTTATAAATCGGGTTGAGGTAAGTACATTCATACCTTTTTCTTTTTCTCTTTATACTTTTTATTTTGTTCCTCTCAAGTATTCTCATTCTAATACCCATTTAAGTTCATATTTTATGAAACCCATGTATTAAGCATTTATATACTTCAATTTCATTTTCGATTTGCAAGATTTGTGCGGTATTTCATCCTATTAAACCCTAACCCGTGCCTCTAGGCTTTTACCCAATTTAATTAAGATTTATGCATAATTTGGCTTTAGAAACTTGAAACTCTAACTTCATGGAGGTGAATACTTTGATTATTAGGTATTGATTCACATATATTTTGCATTTGTTAATTTTATGTATACCGAAAATATTATCGAATATGAGTTGTGATATTTATTCACATGTGCGTTATATATATTATTTTGTATATGCTTCAGAAATTACGTTGTATATATTTGTAAAGGAATTTGTTATTTGGAAGCTCTAAAATTATATTTGGCTCATGATGGTAAGAATTTCTAATTTTGTTCATATTTTATATTGATTATGCATGTAGTTTAAATTATGTGAAAACTTAAACTCATAAGAATTATACAAATTATAAAAAGTATAAGAAAAAAATTCCATGATATGTTAAGCTTGATGAACATTTCTCCTGGAGAGAGAACAATTTGTTATCAATAAGTATGGAATTTTTCTAAGAATAAGTAAGTATGAAATTAGACTAAGAATTTATATTTCAAATTGTAGTATTCTCCAGTATACCCTAGGATATTATTGTGACAGCACGAGGACTACCTTTTGGCCATGAGGGATATGATGGCATATGTTTTGTGGCCCCATATATCGACTTAAAAGTATATTACTCACCACGGGATGTTTGAATTGTGTAGATTTATACCTTAGAATGTGTGAAAGTATACACATTTCCTTTCTCATTCGACCACTGTTAGTTGATATGGCCTACTGAACCTGATCCATAAATATAAAGAAACTTTTACATATTTTAGAACCTAAAGGATCACAAATGAAATGAGAAAGATCAATGTGTTTCGAAAACGTATTTATTCATGTTTCATGTTTATACATTCATATTATACTCTTATTCCCTTTCTTTGCTTTATTTTGAGTATATTACATATTATCTTTAATTATATTGTACCTTGTTAAACATTTAGCTCACTCATTACTATTCTTTTTCATTCAAATGAGTACGAGCTTATACCCATCAAAGTAGAGTAGAGGATTAGAAATTGGCTAGGTATGAAGACTTGGAGGATGATCATGTGGACTTAAGTTTTATGATTTGATTACTCGTGGAGTACTTTTGTATATTTTGTGATGAATTTGTATATTGACGTAGTTGTATGTTGATAGTATATCTATAGTTTAGTTTCCTCTATATTTGATGGATATATGTACTTTTACAGATTTTTGATGGTTTATTTGGATACCTAGTGGCATCTTATCTGAGCTAACGTTATAGCCGGTGTTATGATGTTGGCGTCTCGAATTGAATTATATAAAATATATATGATAATATATAATGGATATTTGTTGTTGCTATTTGGATCCTGTGATGTGAACTGTGGATGTATATTGGTGTTGTACAGGGTTATTGTACAAGTTTGTATTAGTTTAATGGTCGTTTTACAACTGAAACTCTGCCGAATTCTAGTTAAAAAATATGGTCCGTCACAATTGGTATCAGAGATGAGATACCTTAAATTTGATCTGAATCTTATGCGAAATTTTAGGATAGGATAGGCTAGATTGAATAAGTAGATATAGGTACATGATGGTTAAGCTAGATTAGATAGTCTTAGTTATCCTAGTTGTCCTACTTAGACCTTTAGTTGCATTTAAATTGCGTAGAATTGTAATTTCTCAATTAGTATCCGATCTGTAATCTAACCTGTATCATTCTTATTTCAGAATAGACATCAGTAACCTATAATGCCGCTGAAGCGGAGGACAACGCGTGCAATTGGTCAACCACGTGATAGAGTAGCCAAGTATCTCAATTTGCTTGGTTGAATGGCCGACATCATAGAGAACATGGGGCAGAGGAATCTTGCTTTAGTACCTATTCCAACTTTGATTTAAGCTCCTGTTAATCCTGAATCGTCTGCTTATGATCAATTTATCCAGGAGAGAGTTCCTAAGTTCCTGGGGGAGCCGAACTCAACTAAAGTGCACACGTGATTTCAGAGATGGAAGAAAGTGTTCACTGTTATTCATTGTTTGGAGGAGGATCGAGTATTGTTTGCCTCTTATTAGTTGGAGGGTGAGGCCCATCATTGGTGGGAGATGAAGAGCATGGCTTTTGGTGTGCTGGAGAATAAAATTACCTAGCATATGTTTGAAAAAGCATTTATGGAGAAATATTATTCGTCCACCCTTCGTGAACAAAAGGAGGAGGAGTTTATCCGCTTGAGGCAAGGTTCCCGGTCAGTAGTCGACTATGATGCAAAGTTTACGGAGCTATCTCGCTATGCTCCATATATGGTAGAAGATAAGGAGAGAAAAGCAAGAAAGTTCCTTTAAGGTTTGCAGGATGATATCTGCAAGCAATTGGCAACCTTGAAGTTGGTGACTTATGCGGATGTATTGGATCGTGTTTTGATTCAAGATAAGGAGCTTGCAAATGAAGAATTCTTCAAGAATCGGACATCGAGTAAGAGTGGTGTTGGCATCGGCTCTAGTGTGAGTTCTGGCAGACCACCGAAGAGGATAAGGCAGCAAGATTTAGAGAAGAAGAGCAGTCAGAACACACCATCCTCATGAGCTTCAGTCAATTCATGCCAGCACTGTGGGAAGATGTATGGAAGTAAGCCTTGTTATAAGTTGATGGGCGTGTGCTTTAATTACGGGCAAATGAGGCACAAAATCAAAAGGTGTCTTCATCTGGCGAAGGCTCTCTCCTCTAAGCTTGTTGTGCAAGGAAAGGCTTTTACACTGTCCACGAGTGAAGCAAATGTGTCTGATGATATGGCTCTGGGGCAATACTTTTTGATTCTGGATCCACCAATTCTTTCATTTCACCTCGGTTTGCTCGTCGTCTTGTATCCTCTCTTGTGATTTTTGATTATTCGTTAGTTGTGTCGATGCCAACGGGATACTTTGTTATTACTATGTTTCGTACCCTAGGTATTTGATTGAGGTAAGTGGGTTGTCCTTAACCATTGATTTGATTTTGTTGGAGATACATGATTTCGATGTGATCTTGGATATGGACTGGTTGTTAAGGAATCATGCAACAATTGATTGTTTCTATAAGAGAGTTAAATTTATAATTTTGGAATGTGAGCACTTTCACATTAAAAAAAATTCAGCGAGTGGCGCCATCTAACTTTATTTCAGCTCTGCAAGCTCATCATCTATTGAGTAGTGGATATGAAACTTATTTGGCTTATACTAGTGTAGTGGAGAGCTATGAGTTATCCGTGAAAGAGATTCTGATAGTCTACAAATTTGAGGATGTGTTTCCTAATAAGTTTTCTGGTTTGCTGTCACACCGGGAGATTGAGTTTGGGATTGATCTCGTGCTTAGATTGGCACCTATCTTTGGAGTTGAAAGAATTGAAACAACAATCGCAAGACCTTCTAGATTTTGGATTTATTAGACCCAGTATTTTACCATGGAGTGCTTCGGTCCTATCCGTGAAGAATAAGAATCAGACTTTACAATTATATGTAGACTATCATGAGCTAAATAAGATCACGATCAAGAACAAGTATCCATTGCCGAGAATTGGTGATCTCTTCGATCAATTACAAGGGACCTGTGTGTTCTCTTAGATCGATATCCAATCAGGATATAATTAGTTTCAAATTAAGTAGGAGGACATGCCAAAAACGGCTTTCCAGATGGAATATGGCCATTATGAGTTTTTTGCGATGCCATTCAGATTGACGAATAACCCTACGGTATTTATGGACTAAAAGAATTGGGTTTTTCAACCCTATTTAGATTAATTTGTTGTGGTTTTCATTGATAACATTCTGATCTATTCGAAGAGTTGCGTTGAGCATGAGAAGTATTTGTGGAATGTGCTTCAGACCCTTCGAGAGTATAAGTTGTTTGTGAAGTTGAAGAAGTGTGAGTGTTGGCTCGATGAGGTTGTGTTCTTGGGACATATCATTTCTAATGGAGGCATCTTAGTAGACTTAAAGAAGATTCAAGCCACAATCAGTTGGAATCGATTGACGACAGTGACGAAGGTCCATAGTTTCTTGCTTATGGTCGGATATTATCGCCGCTTTGTAGAAAATTTTTTTGGATTCCTTTGCTGTTTACCCAATTGATAAAGAATGAAGTAAATTTTGAATGGGCTGAATAGTGCGACCGAAGCTTTTAAGAGTTGAAGGATCATTTGACTTCAGCACTAATTTTGACTATCCCTAATGGTTCTGGTGGTTTCGATGTGTATTGTGATAATTCTAGGGTTGGCCTCGAGTGTGTTTTAATGTAGAATGGGAAGGTGGTTGCTTATGGGTTTTTACAATTGAAGATTCATAAGAAAAACTACTCGACTCGTGATTTGGAGTTAGCCTCCATTGTGTTCGCGTTGAAGATTTGGATGTATTATTTGCATGGCGAGAAATGTTTGGTGTATTTGATCACAAGAGCCTCAAGTACCTATTTTTATAGAAAAAGCCAAATATGAGGCAGTAAAGGTAGATTGAGTTTGTTAAGGATTATGATTGTCAGATCCACTATCAACTAGGGAAAGCAAATATGGATGTGGATGCTTTGAGTTGTTGGACCAATTTTTTGGCGATGATGCAAATCAAGTAGATGGAGATACTGGATTGTTTAAAGTTTTGTAATATCTAGCATTATATCAAAGGCAATAAGATGATATTGTCTTTCTTGCAGGTGCAATCCGAGATCTTGCAAAGGATTAAGGAAGGGCAAACGAGTGATCCACTTTTTATGGATATTATTGAAGATCTTGGTCGAGATCCTTGGTTAGATTTCAGTGTCAATGCTAATAGAGTGCTACGATTCCATGAGCATTTATGTGTGCCTGATGATAAGGATCAGAAGGAAGAAATCAGAAAGGAGGCTTATCAAACTAGGTACCTATCCACCCCGGAATTAATAAGATATACCACAACCTGAATAAGATGTTCTAGTGAATGAACATGCGAAGGGAGATTGTTGCTTTTGTTGGCCAATGCCTAATTTGTCAGCAGTTAAAGGCTGAGAGGAGAATGCCCTTAGCTTTATTGCAACCATTGCCTATTCTATGTTGAAAATGAGAGGACATTTTTATGAATTTTGTTTCAAATTTTCCTTGGACCCCGAGGAATCACAATGCAATTTGGGTCATTGTGGATTGGCTAACGAAATCAGCTCATTTATTTGTCATTCGGAAGACGTATTCTCGTGATCACCTAGTACAGCTGTATATCAATGAGATTGTTAGATTGTATGGAGTGTTAGCATCTATTGTATTCAATCGTGATCCACGATTCATCTTTAAATTTTGGGAGAGTTTTCACTGAGAGTTGGGGACGAACTTAAAGTTTACCACGGTATATCACCCTCAGACTGATGGTCAGTCGAAGCGGACTCTTCGGATATTAGATGACATACTTAGAGCCTCTGTGATGGAGATAAAAGGAAATTGAGATGATTGCCTGATGATGGCTGAATTTGTGTACAATAATAGTTTTCAAACAAGTATCGATATGACACCTTTTAAGGCATTATATGGTAGAAAGTGCTGATCTCCGATCCATAGAAAGGAGATAGGAGATAGACGGTTTTTGGAACTCGATGTGATTAAAGCAACATCGGAGAAGATCGCAATGATTTTTGAGAAGTTGCCTCCTCCCTCCCGTGGTCTGGTCTTCCTACGCTGTGTCTGTGTTGGCCCTAGCCATGGCTGGCTGCTTGAGTGTGCCACCTGGCTCTTCCTAGCCGCTCACTCCTCCTTCGATCGATATATCTTCGTCGCTAGGGTTTCTAGATGAATCTAGACGCCCTGTACCTTCGTCCTCTGTGGCTGTTCCCATCCGGTTCCGTCCAGAACGTCTTGTCGTTCTCCCTCAAGACGTTATCCAGCTTAGCGACAGTTCAAGTTCTTTGAATCTTGCCGACTTTCCTCCTCTTCTAGCTGCCCGTTTTCCTTCAGAGCCGTCTCAATCAATTTCTCCAGTGGTCTCTAAGGCTGTGGCTTTGCCGGATGCTCCTTGATGTCATCCTTTTCATTCAGAGGTGTCTTCAAAGTGTGCATCTTTGCCTCTTGTCTGTGAGCTGAATCCGATTATCAATCGGCATGGCATCTCATCTAGCCTTGAACCTGATGTGGACTCTGCCTCTGGCGCTCCGATTATTGTGCCTAGTGTTCCCCATTGTGAAGGAGTTTCACTTTCCGTTGGTTCTGCTTCCCCCTCCTCCCTCCAGATTCTATCTGTCTTTAGGTATTCAATCCCTTCCAGTTCCTAATTCAGCCCATCGTCATGGGCTGCCATTGTTCAAAAGGCTAATTTTTTCCTTAATCAATCTCTAAAATTGTACCCTCCGTAGACATTAGAAAGATTGCTTCTATCTCCCCTCCTTCTGATGTTATCAATCAAGGGGAGGCTATTTGGGGGGCTACATTAGTGGGTTATTTTTATGAGCAACCTTTACATTTTAATGCTGTTAATGTCATAGCTCGAAAAATTTGGGCTCGGTTTGGGATTTGCCATGTCGTGGGGAATGATAGTGTTTCTTTTTCTTCCGATTTCTATCCATTGAGCTGATGGAAAATTGCTTAGCTAGTGGCCCTTGGGTTTTTGTGTGGTATGTGCTTTTCATTAAGCATTGGAAAGTTGGTATGCCTTTATCAAAAGAGGGACATAAAACGTTTCCGGTGTGGGTAAATTTGATTAATGTGCCTGTGGAATATTGGACTCCATTGGGGCTCAATTGGATTGCCAACGCCATGGGAAAGCTAATTCAACTGGATTCTAACATAGTCAAAATGGATCGCTTGAATTTTGAACGCATTTGTGTCGAGGTAAGGGTTGATGTTACTTTGCCCTCCTGGATTAGGCTGTGTACTGGGCAAAACTCAGAGGTGGGGATGGATTCTTTTGTTGAGGTGAAAGTTGACTATCAATGGAAATCGGTCAGGTGTGGTAATTGCCGAAAACTTGGGCATAATGCATCCCAGTGCAGCTCAAATTTATCTTATCGACCTACTGATAGAATTATTTCCCTCTCTTCTGCACATTCTACCCCACCAGTTCCCAAGGATATTAAGTTGAGGGGAATAAATCAAGACAATTTTGTTAAGGACCCTGCTGTGCAAACATATAACTCCTCTGGGGTCCTTTAGTTGAGTGATGAAAATGGTCCTTCCCTGGACGGTTCTGGTGCAGTATTCCCAAAGGCATATCTGGTATGTGATTTTGTTCTGCAGGCTGCTACGATGAAGCCAGTTGCTGAGGAATGTGAGATTGAATCAGTTTTAAAGCAGAACAGCTCATCTTCTGTTTTGTTCCCTGATGACCATATGCTCCGAAGTGAGCTGTTCGCTGTTAGAGAAAGAGTGTTGCAGCACAGTATTACAATGTTTGAAATACCAGCAGAAGTCAGCCTGAGAGCTGCTGTTTCATCTGAGGATGCACATAATGCTCAAGGAGGATCATCTAGTCATGAAGAGGTAGTAGACTCTCCTGCCATAGGTCCTGCTCCCAGCACCCTCGAGATTCTTCCAGCATTGGACCTACACGGAACACCTGCTCAAAACAACTAATCCCAGACTGGTTCTTCATTCCTTGTCATGTCTGATGATCCTCATGGCGGAGACCATGATGTGGATGCTCCAACTATGGACCAATCACCATCCTTTGGTGATGGGGTTTCAAAGTTGGCTATGGTTGATGCCCGAATTTGTAATGCAGTAGGGGAGGCATCGCCTAATTCTCTCCTAAAGCTTACAAATGAGATTGAGAGTTTGCAGAGGCAAATGGCGACTCTTAAAGCTAATCATAGCCTGGTTCTTACAACACAGGGTGCCCCTGAGACCATTGCTGATTTAAATGATCACCAATGCCACTCTCTGGATAGATGAAATGTTCTTGAAGTATCCAGAAATGATGTGCAGTAACTTGATCAAGTCTGTGACCACTTGCCTTGTTGCTTCGGGCCGAACTGTGGTTATGATCCAGGTGGGGTGACTGCAGGGCGTGAGACTTCTTCCCCTGAAGTGTGCATTCTTGGAGCTCCTAACTCCTTTGATTGCCCACTCGGGCCTTCTGATGGGAGGGACGGTGGTACACTTACCTATCATGCTCGGGAGGTGGCTGATCAGACTACAACTCTTCCACTGTCCAAGTAGGTAGGATCAGGGAAGCAATCCAAGGCCCGGAGACATCGGAAATCCACTTCTAAGAATCCTAAGGGCACTGTGGGCTCACCTACTCGATGGAGTATTATTGGCTGATTTTACCGGTTTAATTGTCGTAAAAAAAAAAGCATCCTAGCTGGGCATGCATTATTCCTCCTTGGAGTGTAGGTTTGCTTTTCATGCCAGGACGAATGTCCTTTTTGGAATTACCGGTATGGATTGGCCAGGCCGGTATGGTTCTGCTGGGCTGGTTTGGGCTTTGTCAGTGGTTTCGTGCATTCTGCCCGGTATGAGTTTATTTAAGAGCATGTATCTCTCGGTATGGTTCATCTAAAAAAAAAAGCATTCCAACTGGGTATATGTTATTCTTCCTTGGAGTGCAGGTTTACTTTTTATACCCGGGCGGATGGTCTTTTTGGAATTACTGGTATAGATTAGCAGGCCGGTATGGTTCTGCTGGGCTGGTTTGGGTTTTGTCGGTGGTTTCGTGCATTCTACCCGGTTTGGATTTATTTTGGGGGAAAAAATTACGTATTGGCCGGAATGCCTTATTTTTGTCTGGCCTGCCGGTTTGTATTATTTTGCCGGTATGGGCGTGGTTGGGCAGTTTGCCCAGATTGATGTATTTCCCGGGTGTGATTATCTATAGGTATTGTGTTTATACCGGTATAGTGTATATAGTCGGTATGTTGAAATCTTGATAAAAATAAAAAAAAATATTCCAGACAGAACGCCTTATTGCAGGCTGGTTGGCTGATATGTGCTTTTTTGTCGATTTGGTCGATTTGGCTGTTATTGTGCTGTTTGTCCGATGAAGCTTATTCCCAAAATGTGTTTCATGCCGGTTAGCGTTGTGTTAAGCCTCCCGGCTGGGTATGTTGTTCTTCTGCTTAGAGTGCAAGTATGCTTTCCATGCCTGGAATGAAAGGCCTTCTTGGAAGTTCCGATTTGGATTGGCAAAGGCCAGTATGGATTATGCCAGGTTCAAGCTAGCTTGTATTTCTGCATTTGGTTGGTTTGGTTGATGGCTAATAGTGGATGTATCTCTGTTTGTTTCCTTCATTTTTTTTTTACGTTGGATCTCATGACATGTTCCATTGTATTTGGAGAATATCCTAACGTCTTTATTCTAATTCCAAGTCGGTAAAACATTAGGAAATAGAATATTAGTTTTCTATAATCTTTTATTTTATCTTAATATAATTTAATTACTTACCCAAAAAACAAAGATTTTTGAGAAGTTTAAGATGGTTCAGAGTCGATAAAAGAGTTATACTAATCGGAGGAGATCCGAGCTCAGATTTGAGGTTGGTGACTTTGTTTTCCTGAAAGTATTACCGTGGAAGAGGACTTCTAGATTTGATATTAAAGAAAAGTTGAAGCCGCGATTTATAGGACCCTTTAAAATTTTGGAGAGAGTTGATGAAGTGGCGTACCAATTAGTAATGCCACCAAGTTTGGCCGATGTGCATTTCATTTTTCACGTCTCGATGTTGAGAAAATATGTCCATAATCCGTTGCACATTATCAATTATGGCCCCTTAGTTATTCAAGAAGATTTGTCCTATTCAGATGAGCCATTTAGATTCTAGATCTGAAGGATCAGATTTTACATTCGAAGACCATTCCTCTCGTGAAGGCCTTTTGGAAGAATCACTCTCGCAATGGAGGGACATGAGAGAGAGAGGACGAGATTCGGGACAAGTATTCCGATCATTTCAAGGTATATTCGTTGATTCTAACATTCGTTAATTTTGAGGATAAAATTTCCTAAGTGGGGGAGAGTTGTGAGGCTTTAGATTTTAAAATATAGTAATTATGAGTGATTAAGATAATATAATTAAGATTAATATTAAATGTATGTAAAAAATTAGCATCAAAAGAAAAGAGATGAGTCGGGAGGCCCGGCACCCGAGGCATGCTCAGGGCACATTTGGCAGAATAGTTGTGCCTAAGGTGTTCTTTAGCATGCTCGGGGAGCATTAAACAAAGCCTCATGCTTGAGGCTCGCTTGACGAGCGCTCGAGCACAGGTTATAGGGAAGGGTTGGCACTCGAATAGTGCTCGACTGGCACTTGAGTGCCAGTCTGTTATAAAAACGTGTCAGGATTTTTCACATATTATTTCCAGCGAACTAGAGAGAGAGGAGAGAGAGGGAGAACGCGAAGGAGAAGAGAAAGAAGGAGGAAATCAAAGCTCCCGAGTTCGAATCCGATTTAGAGCTAGTTAAAAAGGTTATAGATCGGGTAGAGATAAGTACATTCATAATATTTTCTTTCTTTCTTTGCACTTTTTTATTTTGTTCCTCTTGGGTATTCTCATTCCAGTGCCCATTTAAGTTCATATTTTATAAAACTCATGTATTGAGGAAGTATATACTTCAATTTCATGACCGATTTATAAAATTTGTGCGGTATTTTATCCTACGAAACCCTAACCACTCCCCTTGGCTTTTACCCAATTTAATTGAGATTTATACATAATTTGGCATTAGAAACTTGAAACCCTAGCTTCATGGACGTGGGTATTTTGATTATTTGGTATTTATTTACATATGTTTTATATTTGTTAATTTTTTGTATACCGAAAATATTATCGGACATGAATTGTGATATTTATTCACATGTTCGTTATATATATTATCTTGTATATACTCTGAAAATTACATTGTATACGTTTGTGAAGGGATTTGTTATCCGAGCTCTAAAGTTATGTTTGGCTCATGTTGGTAAAAATTTTTGATATGTTATGAAAATTATGAAAAGTGTAAGAATGAAATTCTATGATATGTTAAGCATGATGAACCGTTCTCCCGGAGTGAGAACAATGTTTTATAAATGAGTATGACATTTTTCTAAGAATAAATAATCATGAAATTGGATCAAAAATTTATATTTCAGAGGATAATATTTCCTTACATACTTTAAGATATTATTGTGGTAGCACGAGGAGTACCTTTGGATTACGGGGATATGGTGGCATATGTTTTATGACCCCATATGTCGGGCTCAAGGTATATCGCCCACCACGGGGTTCTAAATTGCGTAGATTTGTGTCTTAGAATATGTGGAAGTATCTACATTCATTTCCTCGTTCGACCCCACTGATAGTTGGTAATGCCTACTAGCTCTGATCCACAAAGATAAAAAAATTTCTGCATGTTTTAAAACCTAAAGGATTAGAAATAAAATGAGAAAGATAAATGTGTTTTGAAAATATATTTATTCATATTTAATATTTATGCATTCATATTATACTCTTATTCCCTTCCTTTACTTTACTTTGAGTATATTACATATTATCCTTGATTATATTGTGGTTTGCTGAGTATTTGGCTTATTCCTTACTATTCTCTTTCCTTTTGATAAGTACGACCTTATACCCGATAAGATAGAGTAGAGAATTAGAAGTCGGCTAGGTATGAAGACTTGCAGGATAATCTTATTGACTTAGATTTTATAATTTTGTTACTCGTGGAGTACTTTTATATATTTTGTTATGAATTTGTATATTAATGTAGTTGTGCGTTGATGATGTACCTGTAGTTTAGTTTCTACTATATTTAATGATTGTATGTACTTCCGTAGGCTTTCGATGGTTTATTTGGGTATCTAATAGTATCTTATCTGAGCTAACATTGTAACCGGTGTTATAACGTTGGTGCCACGAATTTATTGTGACTATTTGGATCCTATGATGTGAATTGTGGATGTATGTTTATGCTATACAGGTTTGTAGTAGTTTAACGGTCATTTTGTAGTTGAAACTCTACTGGATTCCGGTTAGGAAATGTGGTCAATCACACATGGGTTTCTCGAGCACTCATTGGGTGCCATCAATTTACCTAAAATACATATAAGTGTTTTAAAGTATCTTTCAGGTGCCATCTTACTGTAAAAAATGCACATATGTATCAGTCAGGTACCGATTGGCATCACTTGGTTTGATAGATTCTGCGTAAAAAATTAATTTTAATCCAAAACCTTAAACTTCAATATTTTTATTAATTTAAATTTATTAATCATCATTAAAAATTATAATTCAGGATCCTTATTCTTCAATTCTTTCCTTATTGTAGAAATTTCAACCTCAAATTTAATGCATCTCAATATAAAAACAAATATGGATATTTCTCATAGATCCCATTTTCTATGTCCCAAGTGACTTCTTTAAACAAATGATTTCTCCATAGAACCTTCATTAATGGAATCACTTTCGTACTAAGCACTTGATCTCTTCTCCTAAAATTTGAATTGGTTCATCAATATATGATAAATCTTAGATAATATTCAACAATTTATAATCAATTATATAAGAGGGGCTGTGAACATATTTTTGGAGTGTTGACATGTGAAAAATATTGTAGATATCCTCTAAACTCAGTGGTGGAGACAACCTATATGTTACTTTGCCAATCCTTTTCAAAATTTTAAAAAGTTTAATAAATCTCAATTTTAATTTTTCTTTAAGCCCAAATCTAGAGACCCCCTTCGACAAAGATATCTTCAACAATGCGTAATCCCTGACATCAAAACTCAACTTTAACCTTTTGCAATCAATATAGCTCTTCTATTGACTTTAAGTAACCTTCAATTGGTCTCAGATCAACCGAATTTTCTCAGATGTCTTTTGAATTATCTCTAATTTCAAAAATCTCCTATCTTTGATCTCCTTCCAATGAAATAGACAATAATATTTTCTTCCATAAAAAGCCTTAAATGGGGTCATAATGATACTTACTTGATAACTATTATTATTTGCGAATTCGGTGAGTGACAAATAATTATCCCAATTACCTTTCATCTCCCAAACTAAGACTTATAATATATCTTCCAGAATCTGGATTGTTTTCTCCTAAACTGAATATGTTGTACTAAATTTTAAACTAGTACTTAACTCCCAATGGAAAGTTTTCCAAAACGTTGAGACAGACCATTGGTCTTGATTCGATATAATCTGAGCTGGTATCCTCTGAATTCTAGCTATAATGTTGATGTACAGTCTCACCAAATGATTATTAAAAAATGTCATTTGAATAATAATAAAGTGGCTGACTTAGTAAGCTAATTTTTAAATATCCAAATAGTATCATAATTCCTTGGCATTCACGATAAACCCATCACAAAGTCTATCATTATATGCTCCAATTTCTAGTTAGGGGTTGACACAGGTTGTAGAAAAACCCAGTAACTTCTTATGCTTGGCATTCAATTATTGGCATATGAAACATCTTCCCACATAGGCCCACTATTTCTCTCTTCATATTACATTATCAAAGAATTTTATTAAATGTTGATACATCTTGTTAATCCCTGAATGGGTAGCATACCTTGATTAATGAATTTCATTTATAATTTCTTTCTTCAATTCCTCAATGTTTAGTACACATCTGAAAAAGATGTTTCGTCCCAAATTATACAATAACATTTCGACTCTGTGCAGGATCAGTAGAAGTAATACAATAATTAAATATTTAATACACGTAAAAAATATTTATATTTAAATACCAATAACAATAATACGCATAAAGGGTATAGAATAATGAATGCAATAGTAAAAAGAGATACTTTTTGATGACGAAGGAAAAACTTGATACACATGGTAATCGAAAAAAATCCTTCGGGTTTCAATAGCCAGAGAAGAAATCCACTATGAAAATCAATTTACAGATTCAACGGTACAGATGCACTAACTTGGTCGACTTACTCCAATCTTGTGATCTCTACAATGAAACTCATTGGATTTGCCCACGACAATGGAAACAAATGTCTTTTGATCTTCACGTCAATCTGCTCTCTCAAATCACTTGAAGTAGCGAACACCATCAGATCTCCTTTTTCACAATACCCACGTCACCAATGAAGGTAAAATGGTAGGAATGTTGAATCGAAAAGAAAGGGTGATGAGAAAACTTATGAGCACATGAAGTACAATGATGAAAGATCGATTTTCCCAATTAGAGTGAGAATAATGGAGTAAATAGAGTGAAAAAGGTATTTCTCTCAAAGAGAGGCACTCCAAAATGATGCAATCAAAAGTTCGGGCAATTGAAATAAGGAGCATATTTATAGAGAGCTCGAAAAATGTATTTAAAAAAATGTTCGTTGCTGCGGCGCTCAAGCGCACTGAGGGTTTAAAAAAAACCTATGGAAGCTTGAGTGAGAGGACAGTAAGTTTCGAGCAGGTAGGTATTGGAATTTATGCTTGAGCTCCCGACGAGTGCATGGCAGGCGCTGGGGTACTGGAATCGGTGCTCAAGTAGCTGGCGTGCACATGGCAGGGGCGATACTCTTGGAACCTAGGAATGGACAGTTATGAAAATACGATGATGTAGCACTACGATAAACACAACCCAACAGCGACACATGACTAAATATGGTCACGGAATATGCCAACCGTAAAAATGACCCTAACAATCTCCCCTTTGGCAATTCCGTGACAAAAGACATAAAGTAAAAAAATACAAGAAAACACGTGTTTAGACACCACCGAGATAGAATCCGTGTATATAAAAATCTACACCTAGTGAAAATTAAAAAAATATACCAAGTAAACATAAAAATCTACATGAGGACTACTAGTCAATGATTTGACTACCGTGCCAATACTATATCTGTGTTACTTTGTCAAATATGGTTAGTACAAACATGCATAATACAAGATGATATAATATGATTGTAGTAATAGAAAGAGAAGGCAACATACATCATCAAAATGAATGAAGGTAAGGGAGTAGAAGATATAAAATCAGTAATAGCAATATAAGTATCACAACACCCCTGAAAGATTCAAGAAGAACTCCCTCTAACAAAAATAGGAATGTCACCCACTAAGAAAAGACAATTTCCCTAACTCCCCCTAATAGGAGCCATCTCCCTGAAGAAAAAAATCTACTCCCCCTTTTTGTCACGAATGACCAAAGAGTAATGGAGCTCACTCTTCTTAATTCACATTTTCTTACCACGTTTTATAATTTTGATTAAATGTGTTACTTGATCTTTTAGAAGGTTAATATGATTGACGAATTTTTCTATCTTTGTATTTTGCCGAAAATTATTTTGAAAAGACGTTACAGGGCAATAGGGGCGAATATAACTAGTGATGCCGCACTCATGACATGTTGGGACGAATGTAGTATTGATTTCAGAATCATACTTTTGTTTGCCAACGGTTTATGACTTAACCTAATGATTTGGGAAAACTCTTAACGATTAATCAATACGGGTAGACGATGTGCTGCTTTATCTTGGGATGGACGTGGGTCCGACAAATACAGTTCTAGATTTAACATTGGCATTTAAGAAATTTTCTGAGTAATCCAATCTGGTTTTATTTCCTCCAATTTTTCCCAACCCGAGCATATGGTCCAATTTTTGGACCAATTTGAAAATTGTTTCAAATCATTGCGAGTAACCTCAAGATCAAATTTAAGAGTCGTGATTTTTTCAGTAAAAGAACCTTTCAATTGCTCAACCTCTTGAACTTTTGTATCTAATTCAGATTTAAAAGCTAATTTTTTTTTATTTTTGACAGTTTATACTTTAATGACACATTCGTTTTCTTCATTTGTAGAAATTCTTTAAATAATTTATCATAAGTATCCTGAAGTCATACAGATCAGTTTCTGACTCGTTCGTAGAGTCATCGGATAACTTAAGATTTTCTTTTAAACGTTAATCATTTTCACACATCGATGTCATAAAAGCCATATACTTGACGTGGCTATCTGCAGCACACCTTTCATTATCTATGTCTTCTTCGTCACCTAATATTGTATTAGCTTTTAAGGCTTAACCTTATTGGCATTTAAAATTTGGATATTCAGGACGATAATGTAAAAACATTTACACTCATGATATTGAACTCCTTGGGTATTTTTCGATTTAGAGTCATTAATTTTGCGTTGATCTTTCTTCTCTGATTTAACTGATCTTTTTAAATTCACTTTTGGTTTGTCTGATGAAAATTTATTTTTCTTCAAGAAGTTTTTAAAATCTTAACAAATAAGAAAAAAATCATCATCGCTACACGATTTTTCATCGGAGTCTTGATTTCTCTCTTCTCTATTCGATTTTAGAGTAATTAATTTTTATTTCCTTAATTGCAAAAGTGTGTGCTCATAAGTTTGGAGAGATTCTATAAGTTCTTCAATCTTTATTTTATCAAGATCTTGACTTTGTTCGATTGCGGTAACTTTAGGTCTAAATCGCTCAGGGAGTGATCGAAGAATTTTTCTAACTATTTTATGTTCAGGAATTCGTTCTCCTAAATTAAATATGGAGTTTACAATATTGTGTAATTGAGTATAGGATTCATCGAACGTTTCATCATCTTTCATACGAATTTCTTCAAATTTGTTAATTAGCATTTACAATTTTAAATTTTTAACATGTTTGGTGCCTTCATGAGTGATTTCAAGAATATCCCACGCATCCTTTGAGGTCTCGCACATAGAGATGCGTTTAAACTTTTAAAAAAATACAGCCATAAAAATGACATGTAGTCCCTTATTGTTCTAATTACAGGCATCAAGTTCTTGTTTTGACCAGAAAGATAGAACATTTGGTTCATTGTTAGTTGAACTTCTTGGTGGTGTCCACCCCATTTGAGTGCTAGCCCACATTCACTCATCCTCCAATTTAAGGAAATCTCTCATATGAACCTTCCAATAGGTATAGTTATCCCCATCAAAGAAGGGAGGAGCGGAGAGTGATCCACTCGTATACATCTAGATCGGGGTAAGTCTTTGATACCAACTGAAAAAGGATGTTTCATCCTAAATTACAGAATAACATTTTGACCCTGTGTAGGATTAGCGGAAACAATATAATAATTAAATATTCAATACACGTAAAAAATATTTATATCTAAATACCAATAACAATAATACGCATAAAGGGTATAGAATAATGAATGCAATAGTAAAAAGAGACACCTTTGGGTGATGAAGAAAAAAGTCAATACCCACGGTAATAGGAAAAAACCCTCCAGGTCTCAACGACCAGAGAAGAAATCAACTATGAAAATCAACTTACAGATCGGGTGATACAAACACGTTAATCTAGTCGACTTACTCTCGTCTTATGATCATCACCAAAGAACTTCTTAGATTTGCCTACGACAACATAATCAAACGACTTTCGGTCTTTACGTCAATCTTCTCTCTCAAACCGCTTGAAGTAGCGAACACCACCAGATCCCATTCTTCATAATACCCACGTCGCCAACGAAAGTAAAAGGGTAGAAATATTGAATCGAAAAGAAAGGGTGATGAGAAAACTTCTTAGCACATGAAGCACAATGATGAAAGATCGATTTTCTCAACTTGGAGTGAGAATAATGGAGTGAATAGAGTAAAAGAAGTATTTCTCTCAAAGAGGGATGCTCCAAAATGCTGCAATCAAAAGTTTGGGCAATTGAAATAAGGAGCATATTTATTGAGAGCTTAAAAAAATATGCGGCAAGCGCACTGAGGGTTTCAAGAGAAAACCTTATGAACGCTCGAGCAAGAGGATGGTGAGCTTCGAGCGGATAGGTAACGGAATTTGCGCTCAAGCACCGGTGAGCATTGAATAGGCGCTAAGGTACTAGAATTGAGGCTCAAGCGGCTGGCATGTGCACGACAGGCATAGTACTCATGGAACCCGAGAACAGACAGCTATAAAAAAATAATGATACAGTACTTCGATGAAGACAATTCGAGAGCGGCATATGACTAAATATGGTCACAGAATATACCAACCATAAAAATGACCTTAACAATATCTACTCCCTAAACCTCAAGACTTCTTTAGCCCACACATTAAAGTATACCCTTACTTCTTTGTTTAAATCACTGGTAATATCCATTAAGAATGGATCATCCATTTGAACTCCTTTAATCTTCTCCATTTTCTCATAAAAATATGACGAAATCATTCTTGTATATTGGGAGTGCCTTTTGATATCACATTCTTTTATATAATCTAATAGCTTTATCTATTGAATCTTCAAATGAGCAATTAGATTTGTTGCTTGGTTGCTCACGGCATCCACTACTACACTTGTAATTCCCTATTGATAATGAATTTGACAATCATAATCTTTTAAGACTTCTATCATCTCCTTTGCTTTATGTTTAGTTCATTTTAGGAGAATAAATACATCAAATATTTATGATCCAAGTACACTAAGAATTTCTTCCCATAAAAATAGTGCCACCAAATTTTGATCACAAAAATCATTTCCACTAATTTCAAGATCATGCATTAGTTAATTCTTTTAATATATCTATAGTTGCTTCAATTCTTATGTGATCACCTTTCCGTGATATATTAAGACACACCCCAATCCAATATTCAATATATCACAATAAACGACGAATATTCCATATCCTTCCAAAATGGCCAAGATTCCGGCAGTAGTTAGATAGTCCTTTAACTCACGCAGGCTTCTTTCACATTTATCAGGCCACACAAACTCCACCTTTTTTTGACTTAAGCGGGTCAAAGGCATAATAATTCTTAAAATAATTCTCTATAAACCTTAGATAATGACCCATCATTCCAAGAAAATTTCAAACATTTGTTATTGTTGTCAGTTAGCTCCAATTGGTTATGAGCTCAATTTTCTTAGGGTTGACCAAAATACCTTCTTTTGATATCATGTGGCACAAGCATATCACTTCCTCGAATTAAAATTTACACTTTTTTCAGCTTTGCATATAATCTTTTCTTCTGAAGTGTTTGTAGAGAAATCCTTAAATATATTTCATACTTATCATAGCTTTTCTATAATATTAGAATATCATCAAAAAAAATACCACCATGAATTTGTCAAGTTAAAATTGGAACGCCTAATTGATCCAATATATAAAAGTTGTTGGGGCATTAATTAACCCAAATAGTATAATTAGAAATTCATTGCCTATATCTTATTTGAAAAGTCGTATTTGCTGTCTTTCTTCTTAATCATCAACTGATGATAATCTGAATGAAAATTTATCTTTAAAAGTACTTATACACCTTATAATTTGTCAAATAAATTATCAATTTCCAATAACAGGTACTTGTTCTCAATTATTATCTTGTTTAACACTCGATAATCTATACACAGCCATATAAACTTATCCTTCTTCTTCATGAATAACATTAGCGCACCCGATGGTGATACACTGGGCATGTTAAATTCTTTCTTTAATAATTCTTACAACTATTTCTTCAACTCTTTCAACTATGACAGTACAATTTTATATCAGGCTTTTGATATTGCACCACTTTCACATAATATCTACCTCAAACTCGGTTATCCAATGCGGTGGCAAACTAAAGAGATCTTGCAAAAAAAAGAAAACTTCTTCAAATTCACACACCATGGGTATCTCTTCAACCAGAGTATTGTGGCTCCCAAAGGTGGTTATATAAGTCAAATAGGGTTAGCATCCACTCATCATCAAATGACATGCATGTAAGATTGAAATCATATAAATAGATTATTTTTGTATTATTTCTTAAAAATAGAAGGGTTCACAATTTGGAATTGAAAAATACGCCCTTTATGAAAATAATCTATATTAGTGTAGTAACTTGTTAACTAATCCATACTTAAAATTATATCAAAATCATACATATCTAACAAAGCCAAATCATAGTAAGACCTCCCTCAATGCGATTTTTCATAATAAGGGCACAAGAGTTTCAATCGTTGAGGGATCGGTGCACCTTAAAGTCAATCAACTTGATCTTCTTATGGGATCCTTCAAATCCCAAATTTTAACCTTAATGACTAGTGGTCTTCTGCTTTGAAAAAATTTTCCATCCCTAACTCTTACCTAAAAAAGGAGGGTCCTATCCAACACTTCTCTATACATCTTCAATCTCAACATCATAAGCTGTTTGTGTATCGTATGATTCAACCCTAGTAGAAATTTTCTAATTTTCCTCGCTTCACCAAGGACTATGTGGAGAGTACAGTAGGACGGGTCCATATATTTGGCGTCATACTTCATCATGGTCCTATTTTCTTACTACAAACGGACAAATTCACCATCTTTCTTCTCATTTGAACTTTCCAGGAAGTATTTCTCTATGAATAAATCCACAAACATGTCCCAATAAATCTTCTCTTTGAATGCATTTGTCTCTCCTACCGGCTTATAGTAGGAAAATGCAACTTACCTCCCCTCAAGAAAGTGAGTGAATTCAAAAATCTTCTCAATTTGCTAGATCCGAATTTTCAACTTTATGGGATCCAAATCTCCCATGAACTCCGATACCCTCTTGTTCGTAAAGTGATCATATGCTGTTATAGCCACCCCTGGATTTTATACCACTGGCTCCA
This sequence comes from Nepenthes mirabilis, assembly GCA_025585075.1. NCBI lineage: Eukaryota > Viridiplantae > Streptophyta > Magnoliopsida > Caryophyllales > Nepenthaceae > Nepenthes > Nepenthes mirabilis. The sequence goes on from JAODPA010088242.1 coordinate 24,043, forward strand.
AATTTTGCAGCCTTTGCACCATTCTATCCATGATGTTTGCCATCTTAGCCATAATGGCGAGGTACTCCTCTCAATCGAGGCAAGAACTCGGTCTACTTTATCAACCGGCATCTTCCAATCATATCATAACACAATTTAACTGAATCAAATCTTAACTCAAATAAAATGTCTCCTTATGACTTCTTTTATACCATTTAAATATCTATATCCACAATTCTAAGATCCAATTATATTAATTCTTAATCCTTAATTAGTTTAAAATA
>JAODPA010088253.1:7901-24304 GCA_025585075.1 Nepenthes mirabilis
TAATAATTATGACATCATAAATGTAATTTGAGAAATCAAGTGCTACAAAATATATCATAATATATCACTGCTATAGTAACATATCACAAAATTGTTGCGGTATAGAGAAATATTTGTATTGGGGGGCCCGATACCGATATTTGCATTAATGAAGGAAGTAGAATTTCAATCCAACAAAAAATATTGGAAAACTACAAGTACTTGTGCTGCATGCTCAACAATGCACAAGTCGAGAGGGACAAGGTGAGGCTCCTTTCTAGGCACCTTAATCCATAAATGTTCAGTATCATGAATAAAGGGTTTGCATATAAAAACAATGACATGTCACGCCTTGGCTAAATCAAAGCTACCACACCTTCAATGAAGTAAAATTAACTTCTAAGCAACTATAGTCCACTGACTCCTGACTATTTTTGCAAAAGAAATTTCTAATAACAAAATAAAATGTTATTGAAACAGAGAGTTGTTATAGTCCTCGCATGGAGAGGCTACCATATCCACCCAACAACCAAGATTAGAAATTAAATTGATAAATGGTAAAAATTAAATCAAAAAATTTAATGACTATTTAATGTTCACTATTCGTCCATCCAACTTTGATCATAACTGTTGAGTAAATACGAGAACATTTTCATTGAAATAACCATAATAGCTCTCATTGAAATAACCGTGGCCTCCAATAAAAAGGAAATCTATACATCTAAAAGACTCACTGTTTTTGACAATTCACTGCCCATCTCCATGGTTCGCAGGCACAAGGGAATTATCTCAGTTGAAAGCAGGAAGCTTATGACTTCTGTATCATCAACCTGAAAAGAAGAACCAATTAATTATTTGAGTTAAAACATGACATGTTAAAACAGAAAAACAGCATCTCATGGACAAAAGTATCTGGGTATAATGCACACCACCAACTAATCCATTTCAAGTTATTTTGTGTGTTTTGGGAAGAAGAGAGGTGCAGAGGTGAAGGCAGGATTTCAGCTTGTACAAGTTCTAGGATGAAAATATCTATATCAGTATGATATCAGTATTGGTCATAATCACATCGTTCACAGACACATTGAATAATATATTTCAATATCAAATATATTGGATAAAAAAAATTAAAAATTATAAGCTAACAAAATCATATCGACCGATATGAGAACATATCGCGATATTGTCGTGGTATTGAAAAATATCGACATCGGAGAACCCTATACCAATGTATATCGGTCGAAATGTTATCTTATTGGCTGATAATTATAACAATGATGTGCAAAATCACCCAATGATACGTGCAAAACTCTAAAAGAACTGTATAGCACCTGGAATTTCAAAATTTTAAAGTATAATGACATTTGACGAACCATACAACACGAGAGAGGCCATTAAAATGCATCCTGATTTGATACATTTCACCAGATCTGATTCAATTCCAAGTTCCAATAAATTATTGTTGAAAATAGCTACTCCTGTGCACTTAAGCAAACACACTTAAAGAAAGTAATACACCAAAGGAAGCCAACAAGTACATGTGTAGATGTGAACAACAACATTTCATCAGAGCTTGCTCCAAAACAATGAAACTCATGCGGAAAACTATAACCATGCTCCATATATTAATGGTTTATTTATATCTAGAAATTGTTTTAAAAAAACAAAAATAGTTATGAAAAATAGTTTCAATAAAAAGTGAAATTCTATAGAATAAATAATTTTACTTGAATTTTTTCATATAATTTTTTTCCTTTAACTTTTTGAACATCCAAACAGATAACAATATTTTTTTCTAACTTTTTTCCCATTCTTACACATTTTCCTAAAATCAAACAGACAATAAAGATCCATGAGATGAATCTTTTTTCCACAAGATGATCAAACAGTTGAGGATCATCTTAGGTATTCTCCAAGTTCTTTCACCATCTTAAATAAATCTAATACCAGTGATGTCTTCAAAGGATGCCAGCAAAGCACCGATGAAATTCACACACACGCGCGCGCGTGCACGCACACACACACACACACACACACACACACATATATATATATATAATTGGTTTGTCAACAAATAAAATACACAAGAACGTTTATCCATGTATAGGAGAGTTTGTGGAAGAAGACATACTACTTAAGGTTACCACTTTTGCTTTTGTTTTGCTCTTACAATGGAGGGATGTCACTAACCCAAACCAAACCAAACCAAACAGAGCTTTTCACCCTAAATGGGATACATTGTATGGATTTCTTAGCCTCAGTTACACTTCTACTATGTAATGGGATGTTTCCTGCGCTAGTTCTTGGGAAATCCCCGTTGGTAACACTAGTCTCAAAACCATGCCAAATTGTCCAAGAAGTTTTACACTGGCTGTTCAGAGGGTCACCACTAATCTATTTGTAGAATGTCATTCCCTCCCAAACACCAACAGTTGTGTAATTCAGAACACTAGCAGCTCCATTAGAAAAACCAATCTAGAACTGGAAAAACAAAAAAGATCAAGTTGCAGATGGTAACAATCTCTGACTGCAATAAAGAAAAAATCGCTAGTAATATTAGTATATTAATTTCCACCATCAAAACAAGATAAATGGGATTTCAATATTAATTCAAACAGTGAAAACATTGAAAAGTATATGAAATCAATAATTTTCTCCGACAATGATGATGTACCTTCACCAGAGCACCAATGACACCTAAACTAGTCAGCCTCAGATACTCAAAGGGCCTTGACTTGCTCGTGGTATTTAAGAAGGGATACAGATACAGAGGGATATGGGCTGCAAAGAAGAAATGGCAAGATATAATTAGCTTGTATTTCAATTTTTAATTATACATACAAAAAGATCAACATCCATACAGAAATTGTCATTGAAGATCAATCACATATCTATTGCTGCAAAAACAGAAATGTCACCAAGAAAATAAATTGACTTTAATGGGCACAAGATATCACCAAACCTGCAACACTCAACAAATAAATTCTTTGAATGGTACATTCAAAGTTCTCATTTTGTTTTTTTTTCCACAGATTCTAACGGATCAATTTCTTTTGTTTATTTTTTTTTTCTTCTTTTTCCTTTAGAGAAAACTAAAATGTGTTCAGAGCGAATCACAAAGTTGATGCAAAAGAAATCCACAAAACATAAAAAAAGGAACATATTCCTAGTTTTTAAGGAAATAAAAAAACCTACTTTAGATCCTCCTTAACTAATATTCAGCATGGCATCTGAAGCATTAGGTCACAGGACGCAGAGGAAGGACGTTATTCAGTATTTCTTGTCCAAAGGCGAAGTCTTGCTTTAAGCAATTTCTCTTAAATCCACAGACCATTGTAAACCAAAAGATGCCTAGTAAATCCAGATCTTCCCCAACAGCTTTAACTATGTCAATGAGCATTGTGAATGAGAACTGCACCCAACTGCAATTTTAAGTAATTTCAGAACTTTCAGCATTATTCATCCAACAATTCAATGCATACTCTTTCTTTCTGTTCAAGGTGTTGTATCCTATTCAAACCAAAAATTGATCAACTCTCCGACCAAAGTTCACAACTTAGGAAGACCGAACAAATATTCAAAGAAAGGAAGAAATGATGACAATGAATAATTTTTGCTAGAAGCTGCAAAAGCACCAGTTCAATGTGATATAAACCTAATCATGTAGCAGCTCTATTGCCCTAGTGGTATACACACCTTCCAAACAGTAGAAGGGCGAGAATTTGTCCATTTGATTGTTGGTTCCAATGCTCCTCCTTTAACAGCATATATATGAGAAATAACACAACTTAAGGAAATTGAGAGGCAACTTTGAATCATACAAAGGCAAAATGCCCCCATAAAATTGTCAAATAAGAGTGATCCCGCAATTGCACAAAAAAATTACAGTGAATAACCCAAACACACCAATGAAAAAAGCCTCTTTATCTGGAAGATTACCATTCAGGAATGGCATCCTGGTGTCTGGATGAGATGCTACACACTGCAGAAAGTAAACAAACACAAGAAGCATTAGTACATCTTAAAGATAATTACTTTAGGCAGGCAACAGGAACCAATTGATTTTTGCACCCTAAATTCAGGACTTTCAGTTTAATATCCCTTTCAGCCTTGATATGACACATGACTTTCTAGGAAAGCACTTTTGCTTTTCAGAAGTGCTTGAGGACTAAATATATGAAGACTCGTGGAAACCTATGGAGCATTCCCAAATCAGAAGTATATGCAAAGCTTTTAAGCAATAAATTCAGATAGGTTAACTTAAGAGTTACCACTCAAGAATATTGATGCTGACGGTATAAAAATGCACAACCACCTATTTTTTTTTCCACCTAACATGTGCTGTGGTGGGAAATAAATTACCAAAATGGAACGAGTTCTCTTTACTTTCGGTAGCATGATAGAGCAATAGCCTAAATATCCTTCCCGTCAAGTTTGTACATAAAATTGCATAAGTGGACTAAGCATTGGATATGATATGCCATTCCAAGAAGTCAAAGGGACAACAGAGAGGGGGAAAAAAACAGATAAAGTAAAGCAAGAGAAATGACACGATAAAGAATAGGGACTTAACCTGAAGAAGTGCAAGTGCATTGCAAACACGGTTTGATTGTGCCGGTGTTAGGCTTGGCGGTGACAGTACTGGATATATTGACACAATCTCCTGAAATTAGTCAAATTCAGTTAAAAGTAAAGTGGTAAACAAGATGATTGTCCTCAATGAACTGGAATGTCCCCTCAACAAATGGGAAAAAACCCATTCACAAACCAAAACAGTCCAACAACCTTCCCTATCATGACCGACTAACGTATAGAAATATAGGTAGGTGGAAATAAATGAGAATCATTTCTATTCAGAATTTATTGGATAGAATTAGTTCTATTCCAAAATTCTATTTGCATCTATTTAGCCATACACTAATTTATTTACTGCATTGTTTAAAAAGGGAAGCCTGTGGTTTGTGATGTCTGAATCCTACATTGTAAAAAGTACAAACAAGGAAAAAGAATAAATGGTTTGTGAAGATAAAATGAATAAAATAGCTCCATCACTTGTCCTGCACAACCACACTCCTTCTCAAGCCACCTTTCCCCTCCAATTCCATCATTGCCACTGCCTCCCTGCCCCTCCCACTGTGCAATTGACTGATATCTCCCCATCTTCCTAGCAAGCACAAGAGATGGGGGACTCAAGAGGGTGGGAGTAGTGGGGAAGGTGACCAACAAGGAAAAAGGTGTGATTTCTCCTTTTTTTTATTCTTCAAACCACCTTCTTTTTTTCCCATGTCAGTATTTTTGCAACATTTTTCAATTTTATTCCACTTGAAAATTTTCCAGCACTATGTGCTGCAGAGAAAGTTCACAGTTTGACCAGAGAATACCACCAGTAAAATTGGATCTATTAAATCAATGAGAATAGAATTAACTTACCCAATAAATTCATAGTAAAATTGAAATTTTTATTGGAAGAAAAATCAAAAAATTCATTTCTTTTGAGTACTCCGGTCAGATCAACAGATAATAGAATTCTGATTTGTCACGGCTTGATGATTACCCTACCTTTTCAGAGGATCTTATTATTGCAAACAAAAACTTAGTTGATGCAAACCATCATCAACCTACTATAAAAAATAAAAAAGCATACCTGTAGCAGAGCAGCAATAGTACCAAATGAATTCCACAAAAGTGGAGCCAAATCTTGGAATAATTCCCTCTTCTGAAGAAAATAAAAAGAAACATATACTCAATAAAAACTATGCTTAGTTTCCCCTTTAATAAGTAAATCTGCGCGAATGTTCGGATAAGTGAGCTTTATAAACTTGAGTTGTTTAGTTGCCAGGAGGAAACCTATAGAAATCAAAGAGACTCTACTCTAGTTATATTAGTCCAAGTGGTTTGCCAGTTTTACACTGAAAAATAATGCAAAAACTCTGAAATACTAAACAAAGCATAGTTTCTTTGACAAACAAGACAGAAAAAGAATGATGTGTTGTTATTACTTATTACCCTATAACCTAAACAAATTTCTACACTCTGGCTTCCACCACTGAGCATTAATGGACCAAACTCATCATTCTCTCCTGCATATTATTTTCTCACTCCTCTCTCTATCGGCATTGCAGGGGACCAGATGCCCTTCTCCTTTTCCACAGTCTGAAATATTTTGGCTACTTCACATATAGTAAGCACCTCCTTTGTTTTTTTTTTTTTTTTCATTTCAATGAATGAGACACCTTCTTTCCAATTTTATGAAGCTGCTTTTACTCTCAGGGGACGGTGCACAAAAAAAGCATAATGGGAGAAATTGATTCAAGTAGCCCACTACTCCCAGTGGGACTTAAGGTTTTGTTGATATTGATGTTCACACTTTCAGTTTGCTACGGTTTTTTTTATTTTTAAATTGTGATCAGACATTCGATCATAGCTATATTGAAAAAGGATATGATGGTCAAATATCAATAAAGATTTTCTCGGTGTTATTTATACTAGACCAAACAAGGATAAATTGTGTTTGCCTTCGTTCTCAGATTTAGACAAGTTTAACATTATTTTTCCACAATTTTATTTTTCTATAGTTTCCACGTTAATTTTTTCTATTGATCTCAATGCATCCAAACTGATAAAATTTTGACAAACAGTGCAGGTTATGCTTAATTTCTCTCCAACAATAGTAATTAACAAACAAAATTTGTCGCAAAAGATTGCAAACATCAAAACCCTAAAAAGGGCTAAACGATTTATTTAGCATATAAACAATTTATATCACTTCAGAAACCAGAAATTATCGCATCGAGTCAAAATCAAAACAACGGGAAACATTTTCCCACACATGAAGCAACGGTTGAATTGGAGCCACCAACAATGAAAGAAAGAGATACAGTTACCTTAGAAAGCTCAAGCAGCGCGTTTTCTCTGCGATCGGGGTTACTGAGATCAAGAACCAACGCTTCCGCCGACTGCATTTTCCGATCAAAATTAGCCGGAGTCCCCATGGGGCTGGCCGACGAGGAAGCCTGACCATACGGCAAGCTCAAGGATGGAGATTGTGGCAGATTCGCCATTTTCAAAGCTCTCAAACTACTTACAAAAATCCCCTTGTGATTTTCCTCCGCTGCTTCGTTGAAGTAATAGGGCGCGCTTCACATATGTTAGAGAGAGCCGGGTTCGTCAAATAGAACTTGCTTTTATTTTCCCAAAAAATAAAATAAAATAAAATAAAATGACCATGCCACGTGCTAGTCATGCGCTGGAGATAGAATATAAATTTTATTGTTACGTTATTTTTACTGTTTGATTATTCTGATGATGAAAATAATATTTTTAAAAAATAACATTCTTATAAATTAACAAATAAAAAAATCAACACTGCTGTCTTTTTTATTTTTAGTTATTTAAAAATAATTATTTTTGATGTCTCTATAGATCCGAATTGTTATACGAATTAAAGAGCCACCTGTTATTCCGCATCTGATCGAGTTGAGGTAGGTTCGGTCTCTGTTTCTAATAATCTGAGTCCTGTGTAATACAATTAAAAATAAAAGGTTAGAGGATTGAGTGGATTCACTTTCCGATTAATCCTTCGACGCTTAACTTAAAAATCTTTTCAAGAGAATAGAAAAATACGATGATGTAAGTAAATACGTAATACACTTATGTGGGAAAAAATAAGTAATACTGGAGAACCTGACTTCAATAATCACGCTTGATGGGGAGGGTCTTAGAGATGCACCCGGCTGAGGGGCTTTTTAGAGGTGCGCTGGGCTTAGGGGGGCCTTAGGAGTGTGCTCGATTAATGGGCATCTTAGAGGGATGGAGGATCTCATAGGCGAAGCCCAATGAAATCTTTTCAAGAAAATGAAAAGATGCGAGATGTAAGTAAATGCGTAAATACATTTATGTGGGAAAAAGTGAGTAATATTGGAGAACTTGGCTTAGGTGATCATGCTCAATGGAGAGCATCTTAAAGGCGAGGCTCGATTAGCTTTGTCTTTCCTACGAGCTCCTTTTGGTCGAGGGGAGCACCGGTGAGCATATTTGCCCTGGAGACGATATACCCATTCAACCCCACCTCAACTGCAAGCGAGAGGGAGCTTGTTGCGCCTAACTACCCAGGATGCCATTGCCATGCCAGCAGGAAAGACCTTAGAGATTATGCAGAACACCCACGATTGAGAGCATGAATGCAAACGGTTGCTCCAGAAGCTAGGGGCTGAGCACTAAGCTCAATGAAGAAGAGAGAGAGAGAGCCGCGTAGGTGAGCGCGCTCAACTTCGCTTGGACTTAGGGAAGAGTTGTTGGGCAACATTCTTGGGGAGCTCTATGCTCAACTTCCGTTCTGGTTTGGAGAAGAACAGACGGGTGCCATTTTCGAAGAGCTCTAGGCTTTGCTTCCACTCTAATTTAGGGAAGAACAACTGGGCGCCATTTTTGGAGAGCGCTAGGCTCTACTTTCGCTCTGATTTGTGGAAGACAAGTTGGGTGCCATTTTTGGAGAGCTACAAGCTCTACTTTGTGCTCGATGGAGGAGCGACTTAGAGCTTCATTTTTAAGGAGGCTTTGCGTGTTGCTTCGTCGAGAGCATCCCAGAGTGCTGGGTGCCATTGTTAGGGAGCTTCGTGTTGGTGAGATGGAGATCGAATAGTTAAGAATCGAGAAGAGAATGGTGACAAATGACAACGCACACACACCACAGACGAATGGGAAAGAAAAATGAGGACATGAACACAGAAAACTTTTATGTGAAAAACTCTTCTCAATTAAGAAAAAAATCACGGGACACTTAGTCCATAAATAATTTTACTATATAAGTTTTCAATTATACAAATCCCAGATGAAGAGAGTAGAGAGACCAAGAGCACAATTTTACTCACAGTTTTTCTCTTCACACACTCTCACACCTTAATCGCTTACAGCATACATATATATAAATATATATATATATATTGTTTGGCTACCACCTACAAAGGTGTTGCATGCATGATAAAACCTGTTACCATCAACAATGTGAAGCTATTCTGCAAGTCATCATACTCTGCACAAACAGTGCCTACTTTGCAGAAATCACGCCTACTCTGCAGAGATCGTGCTTGTTCATCATGGATTGTGCATGCTCTGTGAAAGTCAGCCTTCTGAGACGACGTGTTCGATTATTTTTAACTCCCTTGCTTTCGCCCAGAATCGTCAGCCTTTATTAGAGATATCGGTCCTTAACAAGTCCTCGGACCTTAACAGAGACTTTGGTCTTTATTGAAGTCCTCATGCCATGACGAAAACTTCAGCCTTTTATCTGCGAAAAGTTCTTGTGCGCTTTCTGCGCCCAAGTCCTCAGGCCAAACTGTGCACAAGTCCTCGGGTTATATTGTACATAAGTCCTCGATCGTACACAAGTCCTCGGGTAGTACTGCTTTCTTTTGTGGATGGTCAACCATCCGTTGACTAACTTCTCATCATAGTCGGTTAATATCCCGTTGACCGGCTTTTACTGTTTGGTCGTCTCACACGGGAGTGACCTGATACCCCAAGAAATTTTCCCCCATGACTGTAGGGGAACCAGATTCGATAAATCAGCCATACTACAACAGGCTTCAAGTTTTTTCTTTGGTAGAACATTGGTCATCATATCTGACCCATTTTCCTCCGTTTAGACTTTTTCAAGTGACAACAGTCCCGCATTAGTTACATTTCTCACCCAATGATATTGAACATCAATGTGTTTTGATCTCGGGTGGAATGAGGAGTTCCTATAGGGATATATAGCACTTTGACTATCGCAAAGCACTACATACTTCTCTTGCTTGAAGCCCAATTCTTGGATGAGTTTTTTCATCCACAACACTTCTTTGCTAGCCTCAATTACTGTAATGAATTTTGCCTCAATCGTTAAAAGGGTAACACACTACTATAACTTTGATTGTTAGAAGACTACTCCTTTGACAAACTTGACTAAATATCTCGATGTAAACTTTCTAGAGTCAACATCACCTGCCATGTCGACATCCGTATATCCGACCAGGTGAGGCTTATCATTTTCGAAGTACAGACACAACTTAGAAGTCCCTCAAAAATATCTCATTATCCATTTCACCGCAAACCAATGCTTCCTTCCAAGATTCGACAGAAATCGACTAATTGTGTCGACTGCATTTGCAATGTCTGGCCACGTGCATACTGCTGTGTACATCAAGCTACCTACAGTCAAAGACTAAGGTATACTTCTCATGCTGTCTTTCTCAGCATCTGAGGTCAGACACTGCTCACTGTTCAACCTGAAGTGACGTGCCAAAGGTGTGCTTATTGGTTTGAACTTGTCCATATTAAAGCGTTAGAGTACCTTCTCAATGTAACTCTTTTAAGACAGCCATAATTTCTTATTCTTACAGTTGTAAGATATCTTGATATCCAAAATCTGTTTTGCCAACCCCAAGTCTTTTATGGCAAAGGACTACCTAAGTTGCTGCTTCAATTTTTTTTATCCGAGCGCTATTTTGTCTAATTATCAGCATGTCATCTACGTAGATAAGGAGAATGATGAAATCATCCTTGGAGAATTTCTACACAAAGACACAGTGGTTATAAATAGTCTTTCGGTATTATTGACCGATCATGACAGACTAAAATTTCTAATACCACTGTCTTGGAGCCTATTTTAGTCCGTACAGATTTTTCCTTAAATGACATATCAGATATTCCTTCCTCTTAATATAGGATCTCTCTGGTTATTCCATATAAATTTCTTCCTAAAGGTTATTATGGAGGAATGCCATCTGGACATCTAGCTGCTCCACCTCTAAGTTCAAAATAGTAGCCAAACCGAGTATCATTCTTATTGATGACATTTTTACAATTTGGGCAAATATTTCATCGAAATTGACCCCCTTTCGTTGGTTGAGTCATTTTATTATCAGCCTTGCCTTGTACCTTGGTTTTGAGGTACTCTCATCCATCTTCAAACGGAATACCTATTTGTTCTTTAGAACTCGCTTCCCTTTTGGCAATTCAACCAACTGAAATATATGGTTTTCATATAATAAATTGATCTCTTCCTGTATGGCTTCCATCCATTCATCTTTATGCTCATTCTTCACTGCCTCTTCAAAGGTTTTGGGCTCACCTCCATCAGTGAGTAGAATGTACTCACTGGACGACAGTTAGACGGATGATTGTCTGTCCCTTGCAGATCGACGGATAATAACTTCCTCTGCTAGTTGAGGAGTAATGTTATTCACGTCTTCATTAGGAGTTATAGCTTCTTCTTCACCATTCATCTCGGTCACACCTGGACCCTCATTGCAAGAAGGTACTGGTCGGATAATATCAACAATCATTTTGTTCATCCAACAGGTGTCAGATAATGCCTTCTTCTCTTTACCAATATTTTTAATTGCTTCTTTTTTGACAAAGATCACGTCCATTGATCAGACAAATTTCTTTTCAATTGGGTCATAGAACTTGAATCCCAAGTCATTACCTCGTTGCCCAGAAAGACGCAATGTTTCGTCTTTAGCTCCAACTTAATCCTCTTATCCTTTAACATATGAATAAAGGCCCTACACCTGAATGTCCGAAGATAGTCATAGGAATCCATATCTTATTTGGGACTTCACAATTTAATGGTTTACTAGGTAACCTATTGATAACATAGGCTGCCTCAGGGTTTCAGCGCAAAAAGATTCTGAAAGCTTTGTTTCAGACAGTAGGCACCTAACCCTTTCCAATAATGTACGATTCCTCTACTCTGCCATGACATTTAATTGTGGCATCTTTGGTAGCATCTTCTAATACTGAATGCTATGAGATGATAGTAGGTATCAAATACCCCAATATACTCTGCGCCATTATTGCTCTGGATGTACTTCAACTTTCTTCCAGTCTCACGTCCAACCAGAGCATGAAAATGCTCAAATATTCCGAGGGCCTGATTCTTCGATTTGAGTGAGTATACCCACAATTGTCTCGAATAATTATCTATAAACGATACAAAATACTGTACCCCTCTAAATGATTTCTTCTTGAATGGTCCACATACATTGATATATACCAAGTCAAGTAGCTCGTTCTTCGTGGTGAATGAGTCTCCTCGGAATGAGACTCGTCTTTACTTTCCCACCACACAATAAGAATACGTCCTCAATTTGTCTTTCTTTATGTCTGGTATGAGGCCATTCTTTATCAGATGACATAATTTTTTTCACTTATGTGTCCCAACCGATGGTGCTATAGTTTCGAGGACTTCACGCTACTAGCAGCGTTGACCTATCTTACCTTAACAGAGGCCTGCAGCATATAAAGATCAGTCATCTTTCTTCCTCAAAAAACTACCAGAGACTATCTGGTTCATTTATATGCCCCAACACTGAAGACGTTGTAAAAATCAGCATCATCAAATCTTTCTACTGAGATAATATTCATTTGAATGTCAGGAACGTGTCAAATGTCCCTTAAAAATAGTCGAGTTCCATTATTGATAACAAGAGACACGTTACCGCAACCATCAACTCTAGATGTCTCCATATTTTTCATCTTCAACACTCCAAAGTCATCTGGAGTGTAAGATGTAAAGAGCCCTCTCTGAGATGTGACGTGGATGGACACACCAGTATCCACCACCCAATCGGTCTACCGCTCGGTCAAATTTACAACATCATTCACATCACTAGTCAAAAGGAGATCACCTCCTATAACAATAAAGACCGAGGCTTTTTCTTCACCTCGTCTCTTTTCACCTTTCTCCTTTTTCGTGTTATCACGCTTCAACTTGTAACAATATTTTTTTAATATGACCCTTCTTACCATAATAATGGCACTCAAAGTTTTGAGACCTTGAACAGAATTTGTTGCGGCCTTTTTTCTCCAGACTTTAGACCGCGACTTTTATTCATTCCCCGTAACTTTGTCACGAGTACCTTCAAGTATGTAAAGATGAAGATCTCTTGTAACCGCCTTGACTCATTCTTGAGTAGAGAAGTAATGATCTCATCCAATCTAAGCGTATTCTTCCTGAATAGCAATGTTGTGACAACGTGGTCGTACGAGGCTGTCAAAGAAACCAGCAACACCAACGTCTTGTCATCCTCCTTGATCTTCACATTAAGTGCTGACATTATCGTTAAAATTCGGTTAAATTTGTCTAAGTGCTTCTCAAAACTTTTTCCTTTAGACAACCAAAGGCCGTAGAATTGCTTCTTCACATGAAGCCTTATTGTAAGGGACTTGACTTGTACTGACTCTCAAACTTCTCCCAAACCTCTATTGGGTCAGTTAGGCCAATGACCTTCTGAAGAGTATTATTCACAAGACACAATTTGATAGTACAGTTGTATGATTCCACTTATCTTACCATTCTTCCTTTGTCACATTCTCCAGTTTCTTTTTCCTCCTCCGAAGGGTTTTCATCGTTCCTTCCTGAGTTAAAAGATTTTTCACCCTTGCTTGCAAAAGGATAAAATTATTTTATCCATTAAACTACTCCATACTAAATGGCAAGTTCTTCGATGACAACGTCATATAACCAGAGGTTCACAAGCTAGCTCTGATACCCCTTGGTGAGATTAAGATCAAATAGTCAAAAACCGAGAATAGAAGAGTGACAAATATAATACACACACCACGGAAGAATGAGAAAGAAAAATGAGGATAGGAATACAGAAAATTTTTATGTAAAAAATTCTTCTCAACTAAGAAAAAAATTATAGGACACTTAGTTCATAAATAATTTCACTATGTAAGTTTTTGGTTATAAAAATCCTAAGTTACACAAATCCCAAATGGAGAGAGTAGAGACCAAGAGTACAATTTCACTCACAGTTTTTCTCTTCACACACTCTCGTACCATAATCACTTACAACATACATATATATATATATATTGTTTGGCAACCACCTGCAAAGGTATTGCATGTACGATAAAACCTGTCACCATTAACAATGTAAAACTGCTCTACAAGTCATCATACTTTGTACAGATGGCGCCTACTCTGCAAAAATCATGCCTATTCTGTAGAGATCGCGCCTATTCAACAGGGATTGTACATGCCCTGTGAATGTCAGTTTTCTGAGCTGGCATGCTCGATTATTTTCAACTCCCTTGCTTTCACCTAGAGTCATCGGCCTTTTTCAAAGATATCGATCCTTAACAAGCCCTCAGACCTTAACAGAGACCTCGGTCTTTATCAAAATCCTTAGGCCATGACAGAGACTCGGCCTTTTATCTACACAAAGTCCTTATGCGCTTTCTAAGCCTAGGTCCTTGGGCCAAACTGTGTACAAGTCCTTAGGCTATACTGTACACAGGTCCTCGTGCCATACTACTTTCTTTATGGATGGTCAACCATCCGATGACCAATTTCTCCTTATAGCAGGTCAATATCCTATTGACCAGCTTCTACTGTTTGGTCGTCCTACACGGGAGTGACCTTATGCCCCAACATTTCGTTGTGCTTTATTTCACTGAGATGCTCTGGTGCCATTTTAGGAGATTTGTGCTCTACTTAGGAATAGGGCTGCCTTGTTACTTCCCTTCCTCTCCACTTCTCCTAGATCTTCTCTCTTTATCGATGAGGATGACGGCTCCTCTCTGCTGAGAGCACCATCCGTCATTATTACTATGTAGATGGCGCCATGCAGGTGTTTCTACTATAGGTGGGGTGCTATAAACTTTGAATTAGGGTAATAATATGTTGATAGTGGCCAATTTCGTGGTATCCTCTGTCTTGGGTGAGCCTCTAGGCCAAGACTGTCGCTAGCATTGGGGCTGATTTTGTTGGGCTTGTTTTGGACTAGGCTAACCAAATCTTGGGTAGCATGGAATTCCTCTTGGGCTGTGCCGTTTTACCCTATAAGCTTAGACTTTGACTGGACAAGGTATCACTAGACCCCATCACTAGCCCCATATTGGGAAGTTTAAAAATTCAACTCTTGGCATGTCATGATAGGATGTCGCATGTGAGTCTTCATGTACTCTTTCCTTTCGATAAGTCCTGCAAACTATCGCTCTGATGGGTAGGACTGGGGGCAATTTGTTGTGCTGGGAGATTTTCTGCGGATTAGTTATGCTCCTAACTAAGGGGCAACTTAGAGAGGTGGAGGGCTTAACTCCTGAAGGGTTCTTCTTCCCCTTCTCATTAGGCAGACGGTCACTCCATCTATGGCCCATGTTGGGTTGGTGCTGGCTAGAGGAGGAATTTCTAGGGACAATTGTGGGTCCAAGCCATCGTGGTCACATTGAGTCCGGTGCATACTCAAGTCTGCACTACTACGGCCTATCTCGATGGATGGTCAATGTTGTTACCTCCCTGATGAGAGTGGGCGTCTGATCCCTTGCTCTTTTAGTGGAGGGCCTTTGCCTGTGCTTCCTGCTTCAACAACTTGAGAGTAGTGGCACGCATGAGCCTCATCTTCTTGATCTCTGGAACCTGTAATGTTGAAATTCCATCCCAAGGCCTTGTGCCTACTTGCCCTTTGGGTGTTTGGTCCAGTGAAGCAGGGCTTCCGAAATCAAATCGTCGTTCCATGTGTTTCTTTTTTTCCTTTAAGTTGTACGTCTTCCGTTGTAGGCTTTGTACTTTATAAAAGAAATTAACAAATAGAACTACCCAACATTCTTTGACTTTGTTACATGGGTCTAATATTCTTACATGGTGTGAGTGATTGAAGTGGTTGGATGATGCCTTTGGCTACTTGGGTTATGCCTGTCTGGCAGTCTGGTGCTCTAAAAACTCATTCTTCTGGTAGTTCAGCTCATGGCTACTCGTCCCCGCACTTGGTTGGGACAGGGGTTGGCCAAGCTTGCCTAGAGCCAATTAGGGTCGAGCACCTTCCAATGCTTGACATCTTAATGACTTGACGCTAGGACGACTAGTGCCTTCATCCTGCGGCGGTCTGGCTTGTGGCGGTCTACCCTAACGCTCTATCAAGGCACAGGTCGATTGAATCAGTCTCAAGTTTGCGAGGGCCTGATTCTATCGGCTTACCATCCTTGGAAAATAGTGCACTAGGGCATCATTGATTACCAGTGGGCTGCACTGGGAAGCGGAGCTATCATGTGGGAACTGTGATGTCCACAAGTTTGTCGTTCCTATTTGACCCGTTTTGGTGAGCTGAGGCCTTATGGGCCACTCAGAAGCTTTTGAGATTCTGAGGAGAGATCGAGGCTTTTAGGTTTGAATCCAACTTAAAACAATTTGAAGAAGTGATAGATCGAGTCAAGAAAAGTGCACCCATACTCTCCTTTTTCGTTTATTTGCACTTTCGTTTCGTTTTCTTCTGGTATTCTCATTTTATTACATCCCAAATATTTTTAGAATAAAATTGACAAATTAGTTTCAATAATTATTTTTAATTACTTTTAGGTTTAAAATCTTATAATTAAACTAATCTTTGAGCCTAATAAATTTAGAAGATTTGGATCGATAAATTGGGTTTAAATAT